>JAODAL010052460.1:0-25962 GCA_025379985.1 Phyllomedusa bahiana
CGCATATAGGGGCGCTGAGCCCAGTCCACATAGAGATCCGGGCTGGGGGAACTGGATGGACAGAGGGGGGTTGAGGAAGGTAGGGCCGCTGACCCCGCTCCCGGGCCATCCCAACAAAGGGGTTGTGTCTGACTTCCCCCCGGACTTTGGGGGGGTTGTCAATGCCTCTGGGGGAGGGATATTAGTCAACCCAATCAAAAACCCCTTTGGGGTTTGCTGGTAAGCACACCTGTTTGATCGGGGCAGTTTTGGCCTCATGAGTGCCGGGTGTGCGACGCCCCCTTGCTGTGCTGCTACCTGGGCCTGCTCCAGGAATGTTTGTGCCATTGCCACTCGCAGGTGAAGAGCCGCCCCCTCTCTGTTGAATACTGTTTGTTCAAAAAGTCAGACACTTTTGATGAAGTATCTGTTATATAAAAACACCCCTGATTTGACTCCAAATGAACCATTTAAAAGCTTGGGTAACCCTTGTTTAAAAATTGCGCTCCAAAAATGGCCAGGAAAAATGAAACTTGATGTGTCGTTTAAAAACACTGTTATTTTACTGAATGTAAAAGCACAAACGGGGAAAAACCTTGGATATAAAAAGCGGTTTTTTTTAGTCCCCACAACAGCAGAACAACGTTAAATTAAACCCCTTGGATGTAAATTGCGCAAAAAATTGAGCAACCAAAAATACCAGCTTTGAGGTTTTTCAATGGGTGTATTTTACGGTACACAGCAAGAGAAAAAACTTGTAATTAACCTTGGGTTATGAATTATGCTAAGGGAAAAATTTTTTTTGGCGGTGAAAAAGACAGTTTTTTTATACCCACAAAGCAGAACAATGCTCAATTAACCCCGGGATTAAATTGCGCAAAAAAAATTGAGCGGCCCAAAAACTACCAGCTTTGTAGGTTTTACATGCGTGTTTTTACGGTATACAGCAAAGAAAAAAACTTGAAATTTAAACCCTTCGGTTTTTAAATTTTATGCACGGGAAAATGTCTTTTTTGGGGTGAAAAAGCGGTTTCTTTTAGTCACACAGCAGCAGAACAAACTTAATTAACCCCGGATGTAAATTGCGCAAAATATTGAGCAACCAAAAAGAAGTGGTATTTTTTTGTTAAAAAACCTGTTTCTTTAAAATAAACACAGGAACGGTTAGGGAAACCCCTTGGGATTTCAATGTGGTGGCAGATAGCATTAAAATGTATATGCAGATGCATTGGAGCACATGGACTTCAGTTCCAATACCCACAAAAAAATTTTAAAAATTAAGAGAAGCAGTCTCTGAGACAAGCTGTGACACCCCCAAAAAATCGCTGTTTAAAAAAAAGATTCTTTGTAAGGATTTCATTACAGCCGTGGCAGACTTCCTAATAAAACAATGAGAGCGGTATGAGTCCCCGGTCCGCCCGGATTATATAGTGCGGTGACGTCAAGAAACCCCCCCGGTTTGATTGGTTATTTTTGCACATGTCTGAGGTATGCCCTTTTCCTCCCCGGTTTTTTGCCCCTGTAAAAGCCATGTGTCGCAGCCTTTTTTTCAATCAAAAGACACCGTTCACGCAAAAGTCCCCAAACTTGACTTTTTCAGAACCAAAAATTTTCCCGAAAATTTAAACGAATTCCACTTTGTTAAAACAATTCGCCCTCTCAATTACTAGCCCAATTGATTTGGGGTCAAATATCATTAACCCCCTTTCCTGCCCTCCAAAAAACCCCCCACCTGGTCTTTAATTTTTTTTAAAACTAGGGTGGTTTTCTTTCTCCAAAACAGAATGCCATTTATCCTTGCTTCATCTGGCTTCTCCGCACCTTTCACTCCATAATTGGATATCTAAAGGTATCACGAGTAAGAATCAACTGTTTGAAGAGGGTCACATAAAAGTATTTTCTGATCTGATGACCTGTTACGATCTAGATCATACTAACTTTTTAAAATATCTACAAGTTCGTCATATTTTGCAAGGTTGGTCTTGGCCACAGAGACCTAAGATGCTCTCCAAGTACCATAACTTTTTAGCTGGGAAAAAGGGTTTTGAATGTGGGTTATCTATTACTTATAATATCTTGCTGAGCAAGGACGACCAAACCAAACCGAATTATATCGTCAAGTGGGAAAAAGACTTGGCGTGTAGTTTTCCGTATGATGTTTAGATGTCAGCATCGGTGGTCCCAACCAATCTTTCTAGATGTATCAATCATCTAGAAGTCATGAAGAAATTGCACCTCAGGTGGTATCTGACACCTAACAGATTAGTTCATTTTTCCCACTCGTGCACAGCACTCTGTTGGAGAGGTTGCTGCTAGGTAGGAACCCTGTTCCATATGTGGTGGAACTGCCCGGTCACCTTCCAGTTATGGGGGAAAATTGAAGATCTGCTATCCAGAGTGTTTTCATATAAGTTGAACTCACACCTGCCCTGGGACTACTAGACATTAACCTGCTTGACGTTCAAGTTCCAGTCAGAACGGTCCGATTTCACATCCTTGTAGCGACAAGATTAACTATAGCCTATTATTGGAAATCCTCTAGCGCCATAGCGCTTGCGGAGATCCTTCACAGAGTTAACTACCAATATAGATGTGAAACCTCCCTAGCGATCCCATCTCACTTAGTCTTTAAGGTTATGAATAACTGAGAGGTTTGGACTGACTCGGCCTTTTCCGAGGTGCTTTAGCATCCCATTTGGAGTACTTGGAGAGTTCGATGTACTGGGTTTACAATTACTCTATTCTTATGCCTCCCCAATTGGGTTAAACCGATTATCGATAAATAGATTCTAGACACATTTTCTTTCCCTTATGTCTTTTATCATCAACTTAGTAATGTGGTACCTTTTATTACTGTCTAATTATCAGTAGAGACTTGACTATGGCTGTTTGTTAGTTGGTTCATGTTTACTTTTCTGACGTAACTTTGTGAACTTTTTTTTTTATTTTTTATTTTTTTTAAAACCAATAAAATTTTCATGTTTAAAAAAAAAAAAAAAAGTATACCACAGAAATATGATGGAAGTGTGCAGAACCCCACAAATGATGACTAATGGACTTGCTAAAAAAAACTATGGGCAACATGTATGAACCTGGTGCCGACTCACCAGTTCTACCTCTGTTTTTAGAGGTATGAAAGTGTCTCACACCACTTTATAAATGTTCTATGCCAAAAGTAACCTCAGCTAAGCCACTTTGAAACTGGTATGGATTTTGGCACATTGTCCGACACATCCACGTGTCTTTGACGCATTCAAAAGTGTTGTGCCTGGCACAGATTTTGCCAAGTTTTGGCGTAGGATGGTTCATACATCTATAGAACAGGGATATGACAGTTCGGCTCAAAGCATGACAAAAAAATAGCGAAGCCCCATTCATACAAGTCATTCTATGTTTTCAAGTCTATATTAACTAACTAGTTTCATAGCTTAAGATAAATAACTGAATGTAAACTAATTGTCTCACCAAAATAAATCTGTTTTTAAAATGAAGCTTTGATGAGTCCTCTGGGCATGTTGAGCCCATTGGCTGCTTTTCAGGTGTAAAGAGATAGAAAAGGGAGGTAGACAGCAAGACAGTAGAAGAGTCATCTTCAGTATGTGCAGTCTTGTAAAGTAGTTGTAGGGTGGGCCCCAAGAATTAACTGCACTAGTGGGTCCCATGTATCAGTTTAAATGGTGGGCCTCCAAGAATCAATTCCATTGGTGGGTGGGTCTAGAATTTCTAAATCTGAATCATCAACCACTATCATCCAGAGAGTCTTGGTAGGGTCACTGATGGCCATATGATCCATGGACATGCCAGGTCTGAGTGGTACTCTGGTTTTGGTCATGAGAAGGCTAACTAAAAGAGGACTGCACTCTGTGCCATCCAAGCGCCAAAACTGTGCATAAGGAGGAGGGCTCTCTTTCTTAAGACAACCTCTTTAATTTTCTTTGTTCTTTCATTACAGTTTTGTCATATAAATAGCTGATGATGAAAGAAATTTCATTTACAAAGGAAGCTTTGTGCGCAGGTGTCCATTGTATGCATTATTAACGGTGAAGCTGCAGACTCAATGTTCAATAACAAAAAGAAACAAGGGAAAAGAGCTTTTACATAAAGATAAATGGTGTTGTGTGCTAATTAGTACAAAGACAGTGCTGGTTCACAACCCAAATCTCCATGTAGAACTAAAATAGAAAACAGCTAATGTATTCCATTACTCATTTTCAAAATAATCCACATTTAATAATCAGCAACAAATCCGGCAACACACGTAAGGCGTATTTCTCATATAGCCAACTAGCAACCATAAAAATCATTCACCATCAGGTTTAACAGTCATAATACTTACCGCTATTATAAGAACAAGGATGAAAAGTGTAGCATATAATGGAAATTAATAAGCAAAATGAACCAGAAATCTGTCACAAAAGTAGTAAATTGTGTAAGCCAAATTATATTATTCATATACAATACTCACAAAAAGTTAGGGATATTTGGCTTTCGGGTGTAATTTATGGAAAATGTAAAAATTTCACGCTACAGTGATATTTTATTCTGAAAGTAGGTCATTTAATTGTAGCATGCAATTTTTATTTTCTCATCTCAAACAATTTAATGAAACGAAAGCCAACAACAGTGCAGGGTATACACCATCAAAAATGCCAATGTCTCAATAACGTGGCATGTGACCTTGAGCATCAATTACAGCTTGACAACCATGTCTCATGCTGTTCACAAGTCGAACTATTGACTGAGGCATGACATCCCACTCTTCTTGAAAGGCGCCCTTCAAGTCATTGAGGTTCAGGTACAGAGTTACGAGCTTCTACATAGCAACTTAGCTGATCCCACAGGTTTTCTAGGGGGTTCAGGTCTGGAGAAAGTGCAGACCACTCCATTTGAAGTACCCCAGTCTCCAACAGCCATTCCCAAATTATGCAACCTCGATGAGCTGGAGCTTTGTTGTCCATGAAGTTTAAACTAGCCCTGTGTTGTTCATGATGTTATTCAAGTAGTAGAGGCTTCTCACTATACCATTCACAAGGTGTAGGGCAGTTCTGTATTGACTAGACACACCTGCCCACACTGTAACACCACCACCACCACCAAAGGCTCAATTGGTAACAACAGTGGCTGATCCATTGCGCTCTCTTTGATGTCTCCAGCATTGTTGGCGACCATAATTTCTGATCAGAGTGAATCGACTTTCATCACTGAACAGCACTGGGGACCACTAGTCCCTCGTCCAGCCTAGCTGCTCCCTGGCCCATGCAAGACAATGATGCCTGTGTCTGGTGGTGTGGTCAGGTACCCTTGCCGGTCGTCTAGCACACAAGGCACACTGATATAAACAGTCATGAATGGTCTGATGTAACAATTGAATGCCTTTCAGCTTCCTTAAATGCACCTGAGGTTGTGTGGCATTCATCATTTAGTTTAGCAGGGCATTGTTTACAGTGAATCGGTCATCAGTGTGTGATGTAGACAAAGGACGTCTACTTTGCCTTTCTGTGACTCTTCCTGTCTCTCTGTTGCAACCTGTTGATGACACTCTGTCACACTTTAAGCTCAGTGGTCACTTCTGTCTGAGAGCATCCTGCTTAAAGCCTCACAATGGTGAGGTACTGTTGATCAATTGTAAGGTTTTTTCTTGATCTCATGATGTCAAAATGGGAACAGCATGACAAGGAGGACTGTTTAAATCCCAATTCAAACTGATCTTCTAAATATATTGGGTGAATCAGGGATCAAAACACCTTTTGCATATTTTGCCTTTAAGCTTCTTGTTAGAGATCAGCAAGTTATGCAAAAAGTACTGAAACAGTGAACACTTGGACACGTGCATTCTAAAGTTAAAGGGGTTCTACCAAGATAGACAATGATGGCATATCACTAGGATATGCCATCACTGTCTAATAGGTGTGAGTCCCGCCTCTGGGACCTGCACCTATCTTGGGAATGGGCCCCCGACAGTTACAGTGCAGACACACCTGCGCTGTTCTATGGGAGTCCCGAACAGAGCCGAACACACTGCTCAGCTGTACTCTTGTAGAACAGAATGCAGAGTAACTGTGCAAGTGCAGCCATATTTTTCATTTGTGGTAGAACCATTTTAAGGAATGGTCTCATCCATTGCATTTAAAAAAAAATTCAAGAAATTTTATGTTCGTCTTGAAAGTTCAATCAAAAGCCAAATATCGTTAACTTTTTGTGAGTAGTGTATGTGTTAGATACTCTTTGCAACTACTTCAAATACCAGTGCATTAGAGTGAAGACAAAGAGACTGAAATTAGAAGTTCCCCTGTGGGAGCAAAACAAATATTAAAGTGGATTAAAGGGAATCTGTCAGGCCCCTGATCCATATTCTTTTCCTCTTAGCCGTTTTTTTATTTCTTGATTGTAGATTTCTCAATTCGGCCGTCTATATGTGATTAAGGGGAAGACATTCTTGCTTGTGCGACAAGCCGGGTGACTGGGACAAAGGGCCTTTAAGGTTGTCACGGGCAATGTTATGGCACGAGGGTATATGGTGGCCCTTGTTCCCAGGCCCTGCCTGATCTGAACAGCCGCAATGAATGTTTCATGCTACCCAACTGACCCCACACAACGCCCACGAGCTGAGACAGTCACTGCAAACGTAGGCTTGCCGGGTAACAGTTGCTTTATACTAGAAGCCTGGACGGTTGTATGAATACAGATATACTGGTACAGTCTCTTGTGGGTAGGCCAACGGTAAAAATACAGCTTTTGTTAAGGCGCAATTAGGAGTAATCAGTCTTGGAGAGCTGTATACACTTTAGTACTTGTAGGAGAGATGCAGATATGCTCTGAAGTAGGTAGTTGTAGGAATCTTGAGCGTGGGAAGTAGATATTAGGGTTAGTAAAGATAGTTACAAGACCTGATACCAGAAGGAGCGGCCTTCAGCTGAACTAGGCATGTGTGAGAAGATACCTGAGCTGAGCTTGGGAACGTGACGCTGCCAACGCAACGGACCACTGACATGAAGCCAGGTCGAAATTAGTCGGGCAGTTGGGGGACCCTCAAAACAACGCACTTCCGACTGGACAGTAGGCCTCCTAAATAAGATATATGGTAGTCCCCTACTGGGCACTGAAGTAGACCCGTGGAAAATCCTTCTTGCTTTTCTTGATACAGGTTTGAATTTAGAAGTGAAATGATACTAGGCTGCAGCCACGGCTGTGTTGCTCTCTAAGCCATCGTGCTGCACTTGCTGCTCTCATGGAACATTTCCAAGCTCCATACAGTTTATTCTGAGGCTATAGCAAAGAGAGCTCCCCCTGATTGGCTGACCATGGCTGAGCCACTTATCCAATCAGGTTACTAGCTGATTTAACTCCTTGTTGCTCTAAACAGTGGACAAATTAATGCAAGAAATACTGTAGGAGAAACAAACAAGAACAATTACAACAGAACGAAATAAAGAAATGTCTGAGATCCAAACACATGAGCTCACAGTGGGAAACTAGGCATAGAGGGGTGGACTATTGAGTGATTTGTAGTGGCTGTAAGCTAGTCATGAAACAGACAGATGGAACAAGGTTCTTTTCAGGCCACTTACATACTCCTCCTCTCACGTGACGTCCTCTCGGACGACGTATGTGAATGGAGGACTACTGAGGAGAAAATATAACGTAACCATTGGCAAAGCAAGAATATGGTAACAAATTATATTACAATAAATAACATGGAAACAAGCATTGAACTGAGAAATGTGCACAATATAGCGATAGAGTCTCTTTCCGTCAATACACCCATCGTCCATGAAATGGCTCTTAAAAGGCACATTAAAATGTCTAACAAACAGTCCATAAGTCGCATAGGGTTTATATGACATAGTCCTAACAATAAACAAGGTGCTTGGTATAAGACCAGGTGGCTGAGTGCTTGAAACGATAACTGAACTTACTAACTAACTGATTAAACACAATATGTAAAGAAGCAAAGTATAATATACAAGAAATGACTACAGTCTTATGTCTTGGTATCGGGCAGGTAGAGTTCCTTTTGTAGAGCGCGCTTACCGTCTCAGCGACGGGATCTCCTCTTCAGATGCTGAAGCATGAGGTTGAGCCTCAACTGGCGTTGGAACATAGACAGAAGCAGCAGGTGAAACTGGAACAGGGACTGTCACTGGAGCAGGCCGTGGGGTTGAAACTGATACAGGCATGGGTACCCATTGGTAGCATCCAGGGATGATAATCGAAGTACCCGCAGAGTGTTCCAAAGTAAGTGCTTCTATTAGGTGGAACTTGGACCACTGAAGAAGGCGTACAAACTCTGACAGGTGGATGTAAAGAAGAGGAAGACATGAGGAGAAGGTCTTCTTTCTTTGGTACACAACTTCATCCTATTTCGATGCACTGTCTGAGGAGCCATTCTAGGTTTCTTGACTTCGTAGACATCTGATTCAGGAAAAGGTATAGCCGTGATAGTGTATGGCTCAGGTTCCCCAAACATCCAGTTTTAATTATAATCTGAGCGAAGGTAACATTTTCAGCCAAATTCTATCTCTCACCTTTAGTGGTGTGGCATGTACTCGCTGATTGTAGGATTCTTCTTGTCTCCATATGTGCCTTCTTCATCCGTCATCAACAATCTCATTTCGCTTCTTAGATTCGTCTATTGTGGTGCTCATAAAACCCAGTCAGCCGCTTAGCAAAGGGATTAATTTAGTCAGGAATTTGGATTCCGAGAGACTCTATCTTGAGGGGGAGTTGTCCTTGACGACCAAACATCATGTAATAAAGGGAGTAGCCGGTGGGAGCAATGAGTCCGTGCTATTGTAGATCTCCGACTAAAACTGATCCAGTAACTTGGCCGATTCTGACCTTTTTAGACAACCTGAAGCTGTGCGCAGTCATGTTGAAATGAACACCTATTGGATCTTCTCACAGAGACCAGACCCATGTGGATTGATAGGGATGTTGTGCGGAGCTTCGTACACTCGTGGAAATTTACAAAGTTCCTTGGAAGAGTTTGGGACCAAAAAGCAGGTCCAATCAGTCAGTACTTGCTGCTATGGGCATCCATAATGTTTTGAAACAACTCCTCTGTAGAAGGTGATGGCTGTTGTTTGAGCTGTTAAGTCCTTTAACTGGAACCACCGACGACCCCACTTTTAGTAGTAGTCTAACATTGTTAGAGCATAAGTGACTAACCGAATCGGGTAGGAGCCAATTTCACAAGGTCTGAGGCGACTAACTCATTCGGCCTGTGAGAGAGTGAAAGGGATGTAAGAGGTGCTCTGGGCGTCTTTATCTCTTCCAGCTTTAGACAGATTACAGAGCTGGGCATATCTCGCTCTGCAAAAAGCCAATTCTCGATGTCTATTCTCATTCCTATCCAGTAGAATTCTTTGGCTGATAGTACGTACAATCAAGTCTTGTGGACACCGAAATGGCCAGACTGGCGTGATAGGCAATCGAGCAGCGATTTTAGCATCACGCCTGGGGATGCAGAATTTGATGATGTTCTTTTCTCCCGAGACAGGCCAGGATCTAGAGAGCTTCACGAAGGATCCAGTCCATTGTTGATGAAAAAGCCTTTTTTTTCTTTGCCTCCATTAGGCGTATAAGTTTTCCAAATGTCAGGTATTGTGCTTCTGAGTCTCACAGGGATATCCCTATGGGTAGAGAGGGTAGTCAAAGATTTCTCCAAGGACCGTCGACTCACTTGGAATAGTCGCCATCTAGATGGTTCTTGGAAGGATCAGACTTTTCGTTGAGGAACTCCGTAGCTTTGAGTGCAGCAAGAGCATTCTGCTAGCAAACCTCTGATAGAAGGGAGGCATCTCAACTTCTTGCCAATCATCTTCCTCAGGTGGCTCTTCACCATTTGAGGAAGACGAGATATAGATCAGCGTTCACATTTGGTTTTATAAAACCACCTGCGATAACTTTAATCTCAAAATTGAAGTTCGCCAATCTTGATGCCCAACGTTGTTCGAGGGCACCGAGACGTGCGGTGTGGAGGTGAGCAAGAGGGTTGTTACCCGGAACACGGTAACCGGTGTAGCTGCAAGATAGTCCTTAAAACCTCTCAAGACGGACCACACTAAGCTAGTATGTTCTAGTTTGAGACGAGCTATAGTTTTGTCGTTCTGCTCTGCTCCTCCCAAGCTTCGGCCTGCCATAACAATTGAACTCTTCTCGATTGTCCTGAACCTGGTGACAATACAGCTCCTAGGCCTTGATTAGCTGGCAACTGTGTAGAGACGGAATGGATGATCATAGTTAAGATAGGGCCAGAACGTAGGTGATGTCAACAAGGGCTTCAAAGTTTGGAATGCTGTTTCCTTGACATTCAGACCAGTTGAACAGGAAGTCTATCGGGTTGTAACTCTCTCGGGGGCAACCACGGTAGTAGCTCATGGAGTAGTTTCAGATACCATGCGCAAATGTGGTATGAAGTGGCGGTAATAGCCGGCAAAACCGAGAAAACTTTCTGACTTCTTTACCGTTCCTAGGAGTGTCCCATCTTTTACTCCAGAGAGTTTTTTCTCTGGTCAGCTGGATTCTGTCAGCACTGAAGATGTGGCCTAAGTATTTGACTCGTGGCTTGAGAAGATGGCACTCTGGAGGGTTTTATCTTGTGGAGGGACCATGATCAATAAGAACCTGGAACACTTCTGAAAATGATAGTAGGGGTCTTCATAGGTGCGTGAAGTACACGAATGATGTCATCAAGATAGAGCCAAGACACTTTGAAGGTTGACAATGAACAATGACAACACCTCTTCCATTAATCGCTGGAAAGTAGCAGGGGCGATACATAACCCAATGGCATAGCTTGTGACCTAGAGTCCCATCGGGGCGTGGTAAATTCTGTCACCTCCTCTGTCTCCGCGGAGCCCATAAGAACTTGCCAATACCGCTAGTGAGGTCGAGATTGAGAAATAGGCCCAGCTGGCCCAAAGCAGGGCGATGGATTCTTTCGATAAACGGGGAAGAGTGTAATGCAACGTTTTGTGAGTGATGTTTATTTAGTTATCTGTAGTCGACGCAGAAGCAATATTACCGTCCTTCTTCCTTACCAGGGACAATAGGGTGCGGGCCCAAGAACTGTTGTCCGTTCCTGGATGACCTTAGGTGTCCCTTCACTCCTTGATCAACTTCTTCACTTTGCTGATAGTACTGGAGTTGGCAGGCGGAGTAATGTCCGATGTTTCTCTTTGATAGAGGATGATCACCGGTACATTTATTTTGTGTGGATCAGGTTGGTCTTGCCGAAGTCAATGGGATGTTTATTTGAAAGCTTTCATGGTGTCGACTTAGAGCAATTGGTTTACACCTATTGATGTAAGTCCGTAGGAGTATTAGACATCTTCTCCAATACTAAGTTCGTCCCCACCAGTGGGTATTAGCTTTGCTAAAGTTTGTGAAGAAGCCTTGATGGGCTTCCTCAGATATGCAATTGTCTCTTCATTCACGAGGTCCTCTGGTCAGGTGGATACAGCAATAGCAAAACACGTATGAACTTTGTGGAGTTCTTCTATTGGTGAAATCACTGAGTTGACTAAGCCGAACGGAAATTCGGCCATATTGAACATTCACGCCACTTTTGGCGCTTTCCACAAGGATGGTTGACCATTGATTCTGCGCGGACGGAATCAAGGAGGCTTCGTAAGTCCAAGGCATTGTCGAAATATGCCTGGGCGAACATTTACACAGATGGAAGGGTCTCACTGTTAGCTGTGAGGGTAATCGGTGGCGAACATCTTTAGTTGCGATACACACAAAATTTTATCGCCTCTATTTGTTGGAAACTTCTGCTGAGCAGAGAGCGCTTTAATGGTTCGCTGACATCTTGCCTATAGTGGGAGGAAGCAGATGACAAAGAGGAATTCAAAAGCATTTAACGTTACAGAGAAAACATGGCGTAGACATTCATGCACCTACACACTGTACACTGCATTATTCTCCCTGAGCCTCAGTAATAAAATAAACACCTTGTCCGTGGCAATTTAAGATCACCATTTGGATGGTAGGTCTCCCAGTAGCCCAATTGGAGTATGGCTGACCATTACCGGTCAGTTTTTAAACGTAAATTGACTCCTACCATGTGGACTCACTTACAACTAAAGTCCCATGTTCGTCCAAAAATGTTGCCTTGGAATAAGTGGTTACTTGGGAACCAGTTTGTCCCTACAAGTATGCTTCAAGAGTAACACCGCTTTGACCCATATAGTTACTTGCGGCATTTCGAGAGAAACCGTGAAATCCACATGGGTTGTCCTTCTGGCCTACTTGGAGTTTACCGTCCCGGAGAGGCGGCCCTGGGCCTCGGTGGTATCCCGTTTAAAAAAAAACTGAAAGCATCGAGACCAGGCGAGTCCAGGACGACGGCATAGGTGCAGTAGGGACGTTCACGCCTTTCAGGCGGAGGCCTATCCAGGTTTGGATGGTGAGAGCGGGGCTCCGGAGACAATGTCCTGCATAACAGATGACTCACGGGAAGAGATAGAAGATTGTCCCATAACTCCTTTAGGAGCTTGACAAAGAGAGGTCCAATACTTGAGCAAGGTGGTGTCGGAGTGACAGTGATACTAACTGGTGTAGAGAGTCTGTGCAGCTTTGAGTAGCTTAGCTTTTGCATATCGGGCGAAACAGTAGGTAGTGGCATTAAGTAACAGGAATTCTGACAGCCAGGTCTGTATAGCAGACAGGGTGAGTCAGTTTCCAATAACTCGTAGGCTAATGAGCTTTGAAGTCGAGAAATGGACATGGTGGGTTTTCTGAGGGCTGCTAGCATGCGTCAACTACTGGCTCTGTATTAGTCTAGAGTCCACTGCTTCAAGAATCGGTCAGTGAATTATGCTGTCAGCATCCCTGAGGGATCTATGGTGTCAACTTGTTCAAGAGCTCTGGTACGCCGGTACTGTAGTGCTAGTGCATAGTCTCTTAAAGTCTCACCTGGTCCTCCTGACGTCTGTCATAGAACTATAAATTAAACGAACCTCTGTAGGCGACTGTACTTCAAATTCCTTGTACGCACGGCGGCTGAGGATCTGTTGCACGCTGGCTTTTCAAGTATCCCGGCCAAGAAAACGTACTTCTCTTCTACTGCGGCTGGACCATCGAGTTGTCCTAGAAGCGTAACTGAAACCTGCTGATTAGGAGAAAGTGAGACAAGTTCAAGAGTACGAGCAGTTTTCTCTTTTAAACACTACAAAGGTGTAGGTTCTCCGTTATCAGCTCTGGGAGACTAGAGGTTCCCCCAAAAAAAATGGCATGCCAGTGTTTGACTATAGATGGCAGGAAACATTAGCACGGATGAAGTGAAGGGCTGCTAGAGCCAACAAGTCATTATTTACTGCATGTAACATAGCAACAAAAATAGGGTACACAGCGTCCCCCTTTAAGTCGAAAATGTGCGCTGTCACTTTAAGAAAAAAAAAACTTAGGAGTGATGGACAGCAACACAGTCTCTGATTAATCACTCCCCTCTTTTATGAATTAGCACTTGAAACATATAGGAGAATATGTACTTAGCTGAGGGTGAATGCTGGCAGGAAGCTGGATGGATGGCTGAAGATTAGCAGGCTTGGGAATGGTGACAGGAGCTGCAAGCTTGCTGGCAGGAGGCTGTAAAGAGACTGGACAGGAGAGTGGAAAAAAGGGTTGCTTGGAATCGGTCGTGGAAGCGCTGGGACCGCGCCGATATCCAAGATGGTCGTGTCCATCCTTTGTGCCACAGCAATATTTTTTTTTAACTGGTGTAGAGTTGAAATGTTTTGGGGGGGCAGGGCTGCAGTGTAAAACATGTGGTGCGCAGGAAGACAGTCGATGGGCAATAACAACAGCTGAACAGAATTCAACAGAGTGAACAACTCCTAATTCAGACTTCAGAGCTCCCCCACTTTGAATAAAGAAGGCCTTATAACACTGATAACTGAATTGTACAGATGCAAGCATTTATGGTAATTTATATAAGGGGACTTGTAGTTCCACAGTAATAGAAAGGACACAAGAGGTGCTAATAAATCCTGTTCGTGACGAGCCACTTGCAACACAGCTGGGTTACTGGGACAGAGGGCCTTAAGGTTGTTCCACGGGCGATGGAATGGCACGAGGGTATATGTGCCCTTGTTCCCAGCCCAAGCCTGACCGCAAGAATGTTCCTGCTACCAACCCAGAGCCTCCACACAACGCCCACAGCTGAGACAGTCACTGCAAACGTAGGCTTGAAGGGTAACATTTGCTTTACCAACTAAAGCTGGAACGGTTGGTATAATACAGTGATTAATACTGATACAACTCTTTGTGGTAAGGAGGCCACGGTAAAAATACAGCTTTTGTTAAGGAGCAATTAGGAGTAAACAGTCTTGGAGCTGTATGAGCACATTAGTACTTGTAGGCAGAGATGCAGATATGCTCTGGAAGTAGTAGTTTAGAATCTTGAGAGCGTTGGGGAGTAGTATAGGGTAGTAAAGAGTTGTACAGACCTGATCCAGAGGTGAGGCCTTCAGCTGAACGAGGCATGGGTAGAAGGCAATACTTGAGCTTGATGATTGGAAACGTGACGCTGCAACACGGCACGACTATTTACGGTGGAAGACGCATGGACCACTGACATGGGAAGCCAGGTTGAAATTAAGTCCGAAGTTGGGGGAACCCATCAAACGCTCCTTTTTCCGACTGGAAAGTAGCTCCCTAAATAATATATAAGGGTAGGGTCCTACTGGGCACTGAAGTAGGAAGGGCCCGTGGAATCCTTCTTGCTTTCTGGATACAGTTTGGAATTTTTAGAAGCTGAAAATGATACTAGGTCAGCCCGGCTGTGTGCTCTCCTGAAGCCTCGTGCTGCACTCGCTGCTTCATGAACATTCCAGCTCAGAACGCGTTATTCAGAGGCTGCAAAGAGAGCTCCCCTAATTGGCTGACATGGCTGACCACTTTATCCAATCAGGGTTACTACTGATTTAGACTCCTTTTTTTTTTGCTCTAAAAACAGTGGACAAATATAATTGAAAGGCTCGATATGTAGGAGAAACACCACACAAGAACAATTACAACAGAACACGAAATAAAAGAAATGTCTGAAGATCCAAACACATGAACTCACAAGGGAAACTAGGCGTAGAGGGGTGGACTAGTGAGTGATTTGTAGTGGCTGTAAGTTAGTCATGAAACAGACAGACAGAACAAGGTTCTGTTTCAGGCCACTACACTTGCACTGCTTTAACAGCAGTCAGAGAGATACTTTACAGCAGCTTCATGCACATAGGATTCTTAAGACAGATTCTGTCCCATAGACTAATATAGGAGAGTTTTCTACTCATGCTGTGTGACCTGGGAATAAATTACTGTGAAGGGAGGGGAGAGGGGGAGCTGTGACATCTCCTTTTGTGACTGGTGGATTCTGTGTTATCTGTACACAATGGTGTCTCCTTTCAGTTTGACCCTGCTTTTACTGATAATGAAATACATTGCTTTAAAGCTCTCTAAACAGAACAGGAAGTGTCAGACAATTATTAGGCCTAGGGGCCAAAGTGAAAACTGCAGGACTTAAGAATTATTTAAATATATTGAAAGTGATATGGAAAATTAAAAAAAAAAATAACCAAAAATTCCTAAAAAAAATGCTTTTAAAAATAAGTTTTTTTTGATGACAATTCCCTTTTAAAGGGGCAACATTGCTTAAAAAAAAAAAAATAAAATAACCCCAAAACAGTGTCAAAAAATAACAAACCGAAAACCATACTGTCCTTCTAATTGCTGATGATCCAGCACAAGTCTCTGGCCCCCGTTCAGATCTTGTTTACTCCCAGCTGACAGTGATCACTATAACAATTGTGAACTAGCTGTAAAAGTCATGGCATCACGCTTAGCCTGGGTCCATCGGCTATTATGCCATGGATGCTGAAGCCCGATGATTACGGGGTTTAGGTACTGCTGGGGCTCGGGGGGGCCGGAGGGACGGGGGAACCCTTGGGGGGCCCCCCCTGACCCGTTGGGCCCCCGGAGGCCGTCCCGTGCCCCCCGGGGCCCCGGGCCCCCCCCCCGGTCCTGGCCCCCGGACTGCGTCCCGAAGCGCCAGAGCCCGGCCCCGGGTAGCTGGGGAAAATTTTCCCCCGACCCCCGGGGTGCGCGGGTGTCAGCGGAGCAAGCGCCCTAGCGCTGCGTCGCTGTTTCCCCGGGCAGGTGAACGCATTGGGCCCTTCACCCTCCCGGGCGCCGGCCCTAGCTGAGTAGGCGGCGCGGGGTGAGTCACTATGAGGATGGCAGTACGGAGCTGGAGGGGGGGGGGGGCCGGAGAGGGCCCGAGCCAGGAAAAGTGGCTGTTTTTTGTTTTTGTTTGTTTTTTTTAATGGCTAAAGGGGGGGGGGCCTGACTACAAGGGGGGGCCCGGCTAAAAAAGGGGGGCCTGATACGGGGGGGCCCCTGACTACAGAGGTGGGGCCCTGGCGACAGAGGGAGGTCCTGACGACCGGGGGTCCTGACTACAGAGGGGGGTCCTGATTACAGTGGGTCCTGGCTAAAAAGGGGGCCCCGATAGGGGGTCCCTGGCTACAAGGGGGGGCACTGAATACAGGGGGCCCCTGGTAAAGGGGGGGGGCTTGACTACAGGGGGGCCCCTGGCAAAAAAAGGGGGGTCCGGCTAAAAGGGGGGGGACCCGACTAAAAGGGGGTTTGGTCCTAGGGGGCCCTGGCTACCTACGGGGGGCCCCCTGACTACAAGGGGGCCCCAAAATCAAGGGGGCCCTGATAAAAAAAAGGGGCCCCTGGTACCAAAAAGGGGCCCTGGCAAAAAGGGGGGCCTGACTAAAAAAAGGGGCCTGGGCAAAGGGTCCAGGGTGAAAAAAGGGGCCCTGCCTAAAAGGGGGCCCCCTGGCACCTATAGGGGGCCCCTGACTACCTAAAGGGGGCTTGACTACCAAAGGGGGGGGGCCCCTGATAAAAGGGGGGGGCCTAGATACAAAGGGGGCCCCTGGCTAAAAGGGGGGGGCCTGAAACAAGGGGGGGCCCGACTACAAAAGGGGCCCCTGAGTACAAAAGGAGCCCTGCTACAAGGGGGCCCCTGACTAAAAGGGGACATGGTACCTAAAGGGGGGCCCCCTGGCTACCTAAAGGGGGCTCGGGCTAAAAGGGGGGCCCCCTGATACAAGGGGGCCATGGCTACCTAAAGGGGGGCCCTGGCTACTAAAGGGTTTGCCCTGGCTAAAAGGGGGGGCCCCCTGCTAAAAGGGGGGGCCTGGCTCAAAAAGGGGGCCCTGGTAAAGGGGGGGGAGGTCCTGGCTACAAGGGGGGGGGGGCCCCTGGTAAAAAGGGGTTTGGTACGGGGGGCCCTTTGATTAAAAAAAGGGGGGGCCCTGACTACAGGGGGGTCCGGTCCTACAGGGGGCCCTACTAAAAGGGGGGGCCCCGGGCTACTACAGGGGGCCCTGGCTACGTAAAGGGGGGCCCTGACTAAGGGGGGCCCTGGCTCCAAAAAGGGGGCCCTGGTAAAGGGGGTCCCTGATCTACAGGGGGCCCTGACTAAAGGGGGCCGACTCCCTAAAGGGCGCCTTGACTATACAGGGGGGCCTGATACAAAGGGGCCCTGGTACCTAAATTCAAAAAGGGGCCTGACTACCTAACATAGCCAGGGGGGGGGGGGGGGGGCTGACTTCCTGCAAAATAGTAAAGGGGCCCTAACTCCCTGCAAACTACCAAAAAGGAGCCCTTAACTGCCTGTATATACTTATGGGAACCTTAACTCCCTGTTTACTCCCTAAAGGGGGTCCCTAACTGCTTTGCACCCTATAAAAAGGGGACCCTAACTACCTACGTTCCCTAACTGGAAAAAACCCTCCCTCAGTTGGGGCCTTCCTATTTGCCTCCCTACCTGAGTCTTGACTCCCTCCCGGGTATAAAATTTGAGGGGGCAGCACCCCCTAGTTGTAGCTTAAATCTTCGGGGGTTTATCTTTCCCCCACCCCCCAAAACCCCTTAGGTTTATAGGCTCTAGTTAGGGTTGTACCCGCTCCCCCACCCGGGAAGTTTGTACGGGGTGGGAATAGGTAAAGGAGCTAAAAAATTAAGGTTTTAAAGTATTTGTGTAATTTTGAGGGATGAGCTGGGGGGGACAAGTATCATGGCGGTGGGAACGGATGCAGAAGAAAAGGGAAAAAAGAACAGTATAAGAGAAGAGAACAACCATAGATTGACATCCGGTGAGTCCGATTTCAGGGGTTATTTTACTTCTATTTGCCCGTGCTGTTTTTCATGTAATGTGACTGATTGGTGTTTTACCTCTATGTGGTCTTATTTGGGGGGGGGTTGTGGTTATCCTGAGCTGGTGTTGACCTCTATGTGGTCTCTATATGGGGTGTTGTGGTTATACTGAGTGGGTTGACCCCCTTGGGCCTTATTAGCAGGTTGTAGTCATACCCGAGCCCTGTTGACTCTTGTGGTCTTATTGGTGGGGTTTTGGTTTTACCCGAGTGGGTCTGACTCTATGTGGTATCTATTGGTGGTGTTGTAGGTTGTATGAGCTGGGGTTACTTTGTGGGCTCTATATGGTGGGTTGTGGTTATACCTGAGCTGGTGTTGACCCCTATGTGGTATTATATGGGGGTGTTGAAGGTTATACGAGTGGGGTCTGCCCCTTTTGTGGGCTCTCTTGGCAGGTTGTGGTTATACCTGAGCTGGTGTCTGACCTCTTGTGGTCTCCCTATGGGGAGTGTTGTAGGGTTTTAACGAGTGGTGTTGACTCTATGTGGTCTTATATGGCGGTGTTTTAGGTTATGTCGGCGCGGGGTTTAAAGCCAGTGTAATGTGTCCTGATTGACCCTGTGATAGGGTTACCTTATACTTTCGCTGGTGTTTATTTTAGAAGGTGGTGGGTGCGTGACCAAGGGAAAAAGTGGAGGAGGTATTGTATGTGGGTGGAGGGGGATTTGATGTGGGTGGAAGGGGTATTGTATGTGGGTGGAGGGGGATATTGTTTGTGGGTGGGGGGGTATTGTATGTGGGGGGAGGGGGATATTGTTGGGGTGGGGAGGATATTGTATGTGGGTGGGGGGGATATTGTATGTGGGGGGGGGGGGGTGGTAGTTGTGGGTGGAGGGGGTATTGTATTTTTGGGTGGAGGGGGGACTGTATGGGGTGGAGGGGATATTGTATGTGGGTGGGGGGGGTATGTGGGGGTGGAGGGGGGTTTGTATGGGGGGGCGGGGGATTTCGTATGTGGGGGGAGGGGGATATTGTATGTGGGTGGGGGGGGGGGGATTGTAGTGGGTGGGGGGATATTTATGGGGTGGGGGAGGATTTGTTGTGGGTGGAGGGGGATATTTATGTGGGTGGAGGGGGTATGTAGTGGGTGGGGGGGGGTATTTTATGTTGGGGGAGGGGGTATTGTTGTGGGTGGGGGGATATTGTATTGGGTGGAGGGGGATTGTATGTGGGGGAGGGGGTATGTTTTGTGGGTGGTGGGGATATTGTTGTGGGTGGGGGGGATTTTGTATGTGGGTGGAGGAGGTATTTTTGTGGGGGGGGTATTGTATGGGGTGGGGGAGGTATTGTATGTGGGTGGAGGGGGTTGGTGGGGCTACTTAGCCTGTGTCATGATTGCTAGACAGAAAATATGGACACATTGCTTTGTACTAAAAATAAGTTTGTTTTTCACATGTTTTGTGGGAAAAATGGGGCGTTTATTTCGAGAGGCCGGTAATATTTTATGTACAGTGGGTGGGCCCCCCAAAAATCAATTCCGTGGGCCCCCGACCCCCCGTCCCACTGCTGGTGTGTTACTAGGAACTTGGAATCAAAAAGGCTTCTACTCTGATTATCCAGGGAATTGGAGAGATGAATAAAGCTTGTTTTGTTATTCTACCACATTTGCTGGGGTTTTATTATTTTAATGGTTAAATAATCTCTTTCAAAAAGTTAACTTAAAAAAAATCTGTAAAAAATCAAAACAAAATTTTTTACACTCAAAATGTGCGGACTGTCAAGTTACGTACATCCCACTTGTCCAAAAATAACTCTGCAAAGACATTTCTGAACATCCAGTATGCTACTGCAAAAATAAGGGTGTGGCTTTGTGAAAAAATCGGACTGTCCAAAGGGAAGGCCCAAAAAGGTTTTCCCCTCCGTGAATCCCTGATTGCTGTATACATAGCACTAAAAGAAGTGTTCTCACCAATGTTTACAGGCCTGCATTACAGCCAGGGTTTAGACGTTACTTTTATAAGGGTGGGTTTTTCTACAGCAACAATTGACAAATCAGCTCTGCTATTCTAAGTTAATCCTGTTAGAAGGACATTTGTGATGGAGGGGTTTTAACAGCAGGGCAGAAGGCTACAGAGTTCGAAAAGGTAAAAGTTTGTTAGTAAGAAACAGAAACAATTCTGTGTGCTGGTAAGACCAGCAGGTAAAATCACCATCCCGCCCACTGTGCTAGAATCTGTGGGGTGGGTTGGGGGGGGTCGGGAATGGGAAATGGGTAACAACAGGAGATAAGATTTCTCTTAGCTCTAAAATGAAGCAAAATCAGAAAAGCAATGCATTTGGTAGTGTTTGTTAACCTTTGCCTCTATTTTTATAGCTAATTAATTGTAGTGAGAGGACCCCTTTAACCCCGTACCGACAAAAGACTTACTGTCCGCTTCATAGGAGATTGATGACTGCTGCTAATTGCACTGGATTGCTGTAACGAGGGAACAAAGTTGGCTTTCTTCTGTTTAACCCTTTAGACGCCACTGTGAATGAAAAACTGGGCCATGGATTGCAAAAACAAAACAAAAATCAAACTTTGGGAAAGGGGGAGGTTGAACCCCAAAAATCACACTATCGTTTATCAAAGTTCTCAGCAAAAACTTTATAAAAAAAGAAAGGGGTTCTTAGTATACTTTTTTATCAAAAGTATAGGCCCACTTTCCACGGTCGCGGCGACCTCTATAAAGTGGTCCCTACACAAAATGGGGTAACACTGCAGGGCACCCACCACTGCAGCAAAAAAACACACAGATGAGGGCACAGCCCAGGGCCAACAGCACCACTGCTGCCAGACCTAGCCTCCCGGCTCCGGGCTGCACCACCCCACCAGAACAGCATCACAGCAGCAATGACCGCCACACAGCAGGACCACCGCAAAAGGAAAGGTAGACACTGCTCACCTTCCAGGGCTCCCCGCATGCAGACTGCAAGAAACAGGGCATCAACCTTATACAGACTATGCTAATTAAAAATACCTGGGCCAAATGGGGAGGAGTGCTGGTCCATGTATAAAGAGAGAGATATGTATATACAAACTTGGAAGGGAGAGGCATGAACCGCACATCCTCACATTATACACATATATACACATATATAAAAAAAAATGAACAGGAGGTTCTTAGTATACTTTTTGATCAAAACGTATAGGCCCACTTGCCATGTCGCGGCGACCTCTATAAAGTGGGTCCCTTCGCTAAATGGGGGTAACACTGCATGGCAGCCACCACTGCAGCGAAAACCACACAGATGCAAGAAACAGGGCAAGTGGGCCTATACGTTTTGATCAAAAAGTATACTAAGAACCTCCTGTTCACTTTTTATAAAGTTTTGCTGAGAAGCATCAGATAAATGTATAGTGTGAGGATGTGCGGTTCATGCCTCTCCCTTCCAAGTTTGACAATACAATATCAGCAGCACCCTATAGACACTAAAAACAGTCAAAGAGGACATAAGATTTTTTTGGAAAAGCATTTCTGCTACTATGGAATATATGAAAAAATGTGAGGCTCTCAGTACACATTTTTGATCAAAGCTGTAAATGACCACCTACTGCAGCAAGGTGACCCCAATTCAGGTAGGAACCTATGCTATATGCTACCTCTCTTGGTGTCTATTCAGACCTCCAGACTTCAGGGTTAGAAGGTTCCTGCTATAAACCTGGTCTGATTAAAAAGCTTGTGCAGGTTAGTGGACTGCATTAACCAAGCTGGGGACTAGCCACTTCCCCATACAAACAGTCAAAATACAAAATCTGATTAGCACATCCGTTTTTAAAAATAGACATATAGGTGCACACTGTTCTGGCAGTCAAGCTATCCCAAAAACAATAAAAACATCAGCAGCACTCTATAGACGAGAGCTATGAATTACTGTAATTGCGGCGTGCATTTCGCCGCGTATAAAGCAAATACACAGCAAAATAAGCTAAGATGCCAAAATAATTTGAATAAACAAATGAGAAAAAAAACGTTACAGCTTTCAAACCTACAAGTACTGTATATGTGTTATATCTTTGCTTTTTTGGTACCAATTAGTGTTGTATTATTATTATTTTTATATTTATTATTATGTTTATTTTGGAGGCGCCTTGATTCCAGGGCGCTGTACATTTCAGGGGGGGTACATTAATAACTTTGGTCAGACAATTACAATGTGACAATAAGTGACTAAAAAACTGGTACAGAGGAGAGAGGTCCTGCCCGTGAGGGCTTAAATCTACAGGAAGGGGTGAAGAGACAGAAGGTGAGGGGCAGACATGTTTGGGGGGCGGAGGAGTGCAACAGGGTTAATGTTGGTTATGGGCAATCCTGAAGAGGTGGGTTTCAGGTTACGTTTGAAGCCGGTGAGAGAGGGGGAGAGTCTGAGGTGCGGGGGCAGTGATTTCCAAAGTGTGGGGAAGCACGAGAGAAGTCTTGGAGCGGTTATTTTGAGGAGGTGATAAGAGGAGAGCAGAGGAGAAGGTCCTGTGAGGAGCGGGGGTTGCGTGAGGGAGGTATTTAGAGATTAAGGCAGAGATATATGAAGGGGAGAGGTTATGTAGAGCCTTGTAGGTCAAAGTTGCTAGCTTGAACTGGATTCGCTGGGCAATAGGTAGCCAGTGAAGGGATCGGAGGGGGAGGCAGGGGAGTAGCGAGGAGAGAGGTGAATCAGACGGGCAGCAGAGTTAAGGATGGTTTGGAGGGGAGCGGGGTGCTAGTGGGAGGCCACAGGAAGGATGTTGCAGTAGTCGAGGCGTGAGATGACGAGGGCATGGACCAGCATTTTTGTGTTTTTCAGGGGTTAAGAAATGAGGGGATTCGGGAAATACTTTTTAGTGGAGGTGACAGGCAGAGGTGGGGGTTTTGGGATGTGCGGTTTGAAGCAGATTGGAGTCAAAGATTATCCCAAGGCAGCGGACATGTGGTGTTTGGGGAGAGAGTGTAGCCATTAACAGGTGTTTGAAAGATCGGGGGGAGAGATGGAGTGGACGGGGGAAGATAATGAGTTCAGTTTTCTCACGTTTAGTTTTAGGGGACGGGGGGAGAAGAAGGAGGAAATGGAGGACAGACAGTCAGGGATCCGGGAGAGAAGAGAGGTGACATCTGGGCCGGAGATGTAGAGTTGGGTATCATCAGCATATAGGTGGTATTGAAAGCCGTGTGATGCTATGAGATTATAAGGCATAAAATAAAATTACATATTGTGTGGCATATTCTTTACAATGGATGCCTATTTATGACAAATCTCACCGAATGCCTATACAGTGGCCTATGTTGCAGCTTGTTGTTGTAGGTCTTGATTGAGAAGGTCTCTCAACATATACCTGGGTTCCAAGTGTGATGTGAACAGACCCTTCAAGTCACTGCACATGGGCCGGAACTGCTATCAGCATTTTTACAGGTGAATCCACCACAGAAAATCTTCTCCATCCTAGGTCATGTTTGTTGTGGATTTGCCACTATAGATTTTTAGTGTGGGAACTATAAATTTAAAGAGAACCTTGCAGGTGGTTCATGCTACTATTTGAGCAGGATGTGATATAAGGAGAGAAGCTGAGCTCTGTGATATATAGGGTTATATGATATAAGGAGAGAAACTGAGCTCTGTGATATATAGGGTTATATGATAGAGGAGAGAAGCTGAACTCTGTGATATATAGGGTTAAATGCATGGGCGTAACTACAGCCATAGCAGACATAGCAACCGCTATGGGGGCCCAGAGGCTGAGGGGGGGGCCCCCCCTCAGGGACAAGAAAATTGTTCCTTTTTGTAGGGAACAAGTTTTTGGTGGTTTCGCCTCCGCATACTTTGTGGGTTCCCCGATAAAAGCAATTTATTTTTTCCCTTTAAATTATTGCTTTTATGCTGTTTTTAGTTTTTTTCGTTAGGGGGTTTGGCCCCATATCCCTTTGTTATGGGGCTCTATGAATTGTAGTTACCCCCCCTGGTTATATGATAAAGGGAGAGAAGCTGAGCTCTGCCATATATAGGGTTATATGATAGAGGAGAGGAGCTGAGCTCTGTGATATACAGTATAGGTTATATGATAGAGGAGAGGATGAGCTCTGTGTTTTAGGGTTTATATGTAGGGGGAGAAAAGTGAGCTCTGTGATATATTGGGTTTTTTGATAGGGGCGAGAAGGTGGTTTGTGATATAAGGGTTATATGATTGGGGAGGAGGAGCTCTGGATATATGGGTTATATGATGGGGAGAAAAGTGAGCTCTGTAAATTTTGGGTTATATGTAGAGGAGAGAAGTGAGCTCTGTGATTTTAAGGGTTTTTATGTGGGGGAGAGAGCTGAGCTTGGGTTTATAGGGTTATATGTGAGGTAGAGAAGTTGGGTCTTGGATACAGTATGGGTTAGTGATAGGGGGAGAGAAGCTGAGCTCTGGGATATTAGGGTTTTGTGAAAAAGAAGAAAAAGCTGAGCTGTGTGTTACACTCCCCGGCCTTTTTATTAGGCCCCATGTAGTAAGGGTTGGCCCCCTTTTCCCTTCAGAACCCCCTCAATTTTCGGGGATAGATTCAACAAGGTGTTGCAACGTGCTAAATTGGTACAGGACCCAAAGAGTCCCCAAAAAAAATATTCCACACCATGAAAACCCACACCCGCCTAAAGTTATAAAAGGCAGGAGGATCCATGCTTTCATGTTTTGCGCCAAAAATTTGCCCCTACCATCCGAAGTCGCAGCAGAAATCGAGATATCAACGGGAACGTTTTTCCAATTTTTACTGGGCAATTTCGTGGCTTGGGCAAATTGGAGCCTCAGTTTCTGTTCTTAGCTGAAAAGGGGTGGACCCCGGGGTGGTCTTTGTGCTGTTGCCCATCTCCTCAAGTTCCCGAAATGTGCGTTCGAGTGCTTTCTGCCTACCTTTGGTTGTAAAGGGGGGTATTTGAGTCACTGTTGCCTTTCTATCAGTCGAACCCTTCCCCTTTCCTTTGACTCTGGCATCAAAAGGCATTTCCCCCACAGGATGCCCCCTCACTGGATGTTTTTTCTTTTGGACCCTTCTCTGTAAACCTAGAGAGGTCGGTTTTAAAATCCCCGGGCCAGCAGTTTTGAAATACTAGACAGCCCTTTGGCACCCCAACCATGCCCGTTCAAAGGCACTAAATCCCTTTCTTCCCCCTATGTGCTGGTTTTAAAAGCAGGAGATTGTTTGACCATGTTAATGCCCAAAAGCACTGGTTTCCGATGTGTTGCTGATTTGAAAATTAAGTGTTAACGGAGGGAAAGGTGTACCTAAAAAAGTGGCCCCGGGGAGGTTTAGGGTTATATGATAGGGGGAGAGAAGGTGAGTTTGTGATATATAGGGGGGTTTTAAGATAGGGAGAGAAGTAGGTTGTTTTATTAGGGTTGTATGTGAGGGAGAGAAGCTGAGCTCTGGTGATTATAGGGTTATTGATTAGGGGAGAAGTGGTTGGGTATATGGGTTAATGATAGGGGGAGAAACTGAGCTTTTGGGATATTCTATAGGGTTATGTGAAGAGGTAGAGAAAATGAGTTGGGATATATGGGTTAGTGTAAAGGAAGAGAAACTGAGCTCTAGATATATGGGTTATTGATAGAGGGAGAGAAACCCCAGTCTGTGTATATAGGGGTTTTATAAGAGGGGAGAAGTGAGCTCTGTGATATTAGGGTTATATGTAGAGGGAGAGAAGCTGAGCTTGGGGATTATAGGGTTATTTTGATAGGGTGAGAAGTTGAGGTCTGTGATATACGTATAGGGGTTTTGTGATAGAGGGGGAGAAACTGAGTCTGGGTTATATAGTTATGTGTGAGGAGAGAAG
>JAODAL010052461.1:0-25962 GCA_025379985.1 Phyllomedusa bahiana
AATATCTACAGTTAAAAACCTACCTAAAGTCTAAGCTGCATCTTTTGGAGAAAATAAATGACCCTGCGGAATTTGAAGCGGTTACAAAAATACCGGAGGGACGGGGGCGCCTTATCTAGAATCTATGGCAATATTCAGCTATGGTCATCGGCGAATTTGGCTGCCAAAGTGTTCCAGAAGTGGGAGATGGAGCTGGAGGACGAGGGTATTGGAGATAAGTTTATAAGAGGTATGGAAGCAGTCAGGTCAGCCATTATAGGTGAACAATGGCGAGAACTGCTGTTAAGATTGGCTCACAAGGCAATATATGGTTTCAATATACCATTTGCAAAAAGTAACACGGATTACTTGACTAGTTGTCCAAAATGTGGGCAAGATAGGGCCGGAATACTACACCGTATGTGGGAATGCAAGGTTCTAGCAAGCTATTGGCTGGAAGTGGTGGAATATACAAAAAGGGTATGGGAGCAGACAATACAGTTGACGCCTCAAAGTTGTCTTTTTCACTTTACCCTTCCGTATTAGAAGAGGGAGAAATATCCTTTAGTAAACATAAGGGGATGCATCTCATGCTACTAGTGGCCAAAAAAGTAATATGGAGACACTGGTTGGAGAGTGGGAGGCCGACACTAGAGGTTGTATTAATTCTGAAACAGCTATTCTTTATGGAAAAGTTGGACGCAGAACGAAATAAGGATAAAATAACAGAAGGGGTCTTAGAGAAATGGAAGAACTTTATTTCTGGCTCCTTTGATGAACAAGAAATTAGGAACATAGTAGAGCCCTTTAGATACTCAACATATCTGAAAGAACAAATGGCGGGAACCCTAGGTAGGCTGGGGTGTTAAAAGCAGAGAGGGGGAGGAGAAGCAGGATAGGCACATCACGTTAAGTTCGAGGGTTTAAGTTAGGGGTATGTTTTCTTTTTCTTGTCAAGGAGGAAAATAGTTTTTTAAGAAAAGAAAGTGGTAATGAGGGAGACAATAAGCTGTGATGGGTACTATTAATCAATTTTGCAATGTGAACAAGTTGTCGAATCTTATTGCTCTGCCTGTCATTACATGTCATTTTTTGAAATGTTGATTTTGTAACAGATGTGTTCTCTCAATAAAATTGTATTGAAAAAACAAAAACACAGGATCCACCAGTCACAATAGATGTCACAGTTCACCCTTTCACCTCCCTGCACACTGACTTCTTCCCAGGTCACAGAGCATGCCCAGAAAACTCTCCTATAGAAGTCAATGGTATTGCTGCAGTTCAAAGGCTCCTATATCCATAAAGCTGCTGTAAAGCATCTATCGAAATGCTGCGAAAAGCAGTGCAGGCAAGAAAGCTTTCCCCAAAATCATATACAGACAACAGAATTGAGAAATCTACAATAAGAAAACAAAAACGGCGAAGAAGAAAATAATATGGATCAGAGTCTTGTTTTAATTAGTAAAAAAAAAAATCCCTTGAACATGGAATGGCAATATGAAGTAGAAAATGTGTGTCAGTGTTTCTCGGCACTATCTAGTGTTATTTAGGCACATGTATATGCATAGTGTTATTTAGGCACATGTATATGCATAGTGTTATTTAGGCACATGTATATGCATAGTGTTATTTAGGCACATGTATATGCATAGTGTTATTTAGGCATATGTATATGCATAGTATTATTTTAGGCACATGTATATGCATAGTATTATTTTAGGCACATGTACACTCACCGGCCACTTTATTAGGTACACCTGTCCAACTGCTCGTTAACACTTAATTTCTAATCAGCCAATCATATGGCGGCAACTCAGTGCATTTAGGCATATAGACATGGTCAAGACAATCTCCTGCAGTTCAAACCGAGCATCAGTATGGGGAAGAAAGGTGATTTGAATGCCTTTGAACGTGGCATGGTTTTTTTGGTGCCAGAAGGGCTGGTCTGAGTATTTCAGAAACTGCTGACTCCTGGATTTTCACGCACAACCATCTCTAGGGTTTACAGAGAATGGTCCGAAAAAGAAAAAACATCCAGTGAGCGCCAGTCCTGTGGGCGGAAATGCCTTGTTGATGCCAGAGTCAAAGGAGAATGGGCAGAACTGGTTTCGAGCTGATAGAAAGGCAACAGTGACTCAAATAGCCACCCGTTACAACCAAGGTATGCAGAAGAGCATCTCTGAACGCACAGTACGGCGAACTTTTGAGGCAGATGGGCTAAAAGCAGCAGAAGACCACACCGGGTGCCACTCCTTTCAGCTAAGAACAGGAAACTGAGGCTCCAATTTGCCCAAGCTCATCGAAATTGGACAGTAGAAGATTGGAAAAACGTTGCCTGGTCTGATTGAGTCTCGATTTCTGCTGCGACATTCGGATGGTAGGGTCAGAATTTGAGTCAACAACATGAAAGCATGGATCCATCCTGCCTTGTATCAACGGTTCAGGCTGGTGGTGGTGGTGTCATGGTGTGGGGAATATTTTCTTGGCACTCTTTGGGCCCCTTGGTACCGATTGAGCATCGTTGCAATGCCACAGCCTACCTGAGTATTGTTGCTGACCATGTCCATCCCTTTATGACCACAATGTACCCAAAAATCTGATGGCTACTTTCAGCAGGATAATGCGCCATGTCATAAAGCTGGAATCATCTCAGACTGGTTTCTTGAACATGACAATGAGTTCACTGTACTCAAATGGCCTCCACAGTCACCAGATCTCAATCCAATAGAGCATCTTTGGGATGTGGTGGAACGGGAGATTCGCATCATGGATGTGCAGCCGACAAATCTGCGGCAACTGTGTGATGCCATCATGTCAATATGGACCAAAATCTCTGAGGAATGCTTCCAGCACCTTGTTGAATCTATGCCACGAAGAATTGAGGCGGTTCTGAAGGCAAAAGGGGGTCCAACCCGTTACTAGCATGGTGTACCTAATAAAGTGGCCGGTGAGTGTATATGCATAGTGTTATTTAGGCAAATGTATATGCATTGCATGGAAGCATTATTTAGCATTTTATGACAATATTGGGGTGTAAAGTGCATATGTTTTAGTAGAAGATTTATTTTAATAGACTAACACTTGATGCCAAATTCTGAGCCCTGCTCATGTAATCACTGTTTGCCAGGTAACTCTGTTCCTTCTGCTGTCATTTACCTCCTACCGCTACTGATTTCAATAACTATATAATGGCCTCCCCCCTGTCACACATTGCTACGTCTATCATCTTATTACAAAAACTGGCAGGCGATCACTGCTAACAAAATCCGCCCGCTCCTCTTCTGCCGCCGTATACTCGAATCCAGATTGCCTTATGCCTAACCATATTAATATAGCTCTAACCTTATTAATGCAATGAACATGAATACAAGCAAGGCACGCACCTTTATGAA
The DNA here is from genome assembly GCA_025379985.1 of Phyllomedusa bahiana. Classification (NCBI taxonomy): domain Eukaryota; kingdom Metazoa; phylum Chordata; class Amphibia; order Anura; family Hylidae; genus Phyllomedusa; species Phyllomedusa bahiana. The sequence goes on from JAODAL010052461.1 coordinate 3,372, forward strand.
GTCTGGCATCACAAAGGATAAACAAATTAACAAGGCACGTCTCCTTTGAAGTGGGGGGTTGTGGCTCCAAGCACACTTGACAGAAGAACTGACGAAAGTCACCTAGAAATAAGAAAGAAGTCTGCTAATACACTAACTTTTTAAAGGGAATGTGTCATCAAAAAATGAGTCATTGTTTAAGTCAAAATATCACTTATCCAACAAAAATAGAAACAGAGTCTGGACAACTAGAGAATTCACAGCAAGCTATACTCAAACTCTTAATCTAAAATATAACCTTTAATAAATTCATTTAAAAAGATACAAATACACATAAAACCATTATAGCAGCAGTCACTACTGGTGGTATGTGATACAAGGGTAATACTTGCAGCTACTGTATACCCTATTTACTAACCCTGCACTCACCACTATCCGGCAGAGTAATCGCCTCGGGGCTATCATTAGCACATTTGGCAGCATCATCATTGCTGTTTGCAAGTCCATTGCGACTGTTTGTTCCCCTGATGAACCCTGATACATTGGGAAGGGAGAAACATGTAACTCAGATCAAGGTCGTATATAATTATTGTAATTTATAAGTGGTCATTACCCCAGTATAATCCTTGAATCTGAGGGTGTTTTTTGTGGGTTGTGAATACAAGGTAATAGAGGAAGATTTTTTGAGCACCTTTTTCTTTGTTGTGCACCATTTTGGTATATAGGTTATTTGGATATTGGAGTCCATTAGTACTTATCTCAGTATCCATTTAGGGACCCAATAGGGTGAGCCTATATAGGTGGGGCCGACCCTTTCGGGACGATTACTCTGCCTGATAGTGGTGAGTGCAGGGTTAGTAAATAGGGTATACAAAAGCTGCAAGTATTACCCTTGTATCACATACCACCAGTAGTGACTGCTGCTATAATGGTTTTATGTGTATTTGTATCTTTTTAAATGAATTTATTAAAGGTTATATTTTAGATTAAGAGTTTGAGTATAGCTTGCTGTGAATTCTCATTGTTTAAGTCCCATTTTTATGTTAAAAACATTTTATAGGATTTTTTAATTTTTTTTATTTTTCATGTCACTCAATATTTTTTTTTTCTAATTCAAAAGCTTTTATTGAAACATGATGAAGAAAAAGGCACACATTACAAAGATCGTATCTCCAAACAATCGTGCATCAATACCCTAGGAAAGCTAACATTGTTCTCGTCTATGCAGATCAATAATCTAGAGATGAGGGGACGATATATCTGCAATTGGAAGTCCAAATATTCTACGGAGAAGAGAGCTGGTGTACTCTCCACTACGTTCGTCCCATGAGCTTTCCAATCGTTAGAACATAGGTAGCTATCATATAGAAATCTTTGCCGGTGCACATTATGCAAAAGAAAACAATCTCAACAGAGAATTGTAGAAACCAAATAAGAAAGAACAAAAACACAGCAAAAACTGTCTGCGGCTTGTCAGCGGTTGTCTCCCCTCCCCAGAGAAGAAATGAGAGAAGTCGACTCCAAATCACTTGTCCACCCCGAGTTTTACCCGAACCGGTTGAGGTGTCCAGTGTTCCACACTCTATGTGTAGGAAAGATACTGATCTGAGTCGCAGAATGAGATCCAGTCCCCCCAGACGTGTAAGTATTTGCTGTAGCTTATTGGCGAATCTGTTCTGAATTCCTCTAGTCGCTGTAACACATGCATCTCCCGAAACCAATCCGTTAATCTCGGTCGGGACCTGGACAACCATAGTCTGGGGATGATCTTTTTGGCCGCCAAGAGCATAAATGCAATTAGATGGGACTTAAGGAAAGCCGTGGGGAGCGGGATGTCAAAAAGGAGTACTGAGGCGGGGGTATTCTGAATCTTTATACCTGTCACTTTGTGGGCAATATCAATCACCTCTTCCCAAAAGGGCTGTAGGATCGGGCATCCCCACCAGATGTGAGACATGGTTCCTCTTTCCCCCCCACATCGCCAACAGACACTTGGGACAGAGGGAAACAGGGTGTTGAGGATGGCGGGCACTCGATACCACCTTGTGACAATCTTGTAGTTCAACTCGTGAGCCTTGGAGGAAATTGAAGATTTGTGGGTTAACTTGAAGGTTTTGAGCCAATCCTCGTCAGATAAAGTCAAATTGAGCTCCTTCTCCCAGCTATCCTGGAATGGGAGTCTGCTGTCCCTACCCGAGTCAAGTAAGAGCCTGTAGAGGCCCGACAGAACCCTCCTCTCTGCATATCTACCCAGACACCACAACTCAAAGACCGTGTGGGGTCTATGTATTGCCAGCTCCTGTCTCCATTTCAGGTAGAAACTGTGTAGTTGGTAATAGGAAAAACGTGCAAACGAGGTAGATCCCACGTTTCCCACTAACTCCTCATATCTCAGAAGGGAGTTAAGGGACAGAATTCTGTCCGCTACAGACATGGCCGCCGATCCCCCCAATAGACGGGACAAAGGTATCATAAGTGGATCCGGGACGGCAGGATTTCCCAGTAGTGGGGTGCATGGGCCTCCCGTACTGCTGAGTGTCCACTTGGATGGGTATGCTCTGCGTACAGCGACTGAGGTCTGGGCTATTAGGGGAATTTTATTAAGTGATTTTCTGGGTAGCATTACCACTGGTAGCCATGACAAGGCTGCAACAGGGGCCTTGTAGAGTCTATTTTCTAATAATACCCATGACTTGGGAGCTGCAGTTTGAAATGCGTCTAATATACGGACAGCCACTGCGGCCAGGTAGTAGGCCTGGAAGTCCGGAAGGGACAAGCCTCCCCCCGTCTTTGGTCGAGATAGTGTCCTCTCTGATATTCGGGGATGACCCCTCGCCCACACAAACCGAGATGTCAATTTACGGAGCTCTGAGAAGAAAGTTTTAGGTAATTTAAGAGGGATTGCTTGGAATAGGTATAGAAGTCTTGGGAGAGTATTCATTTTTAATATGTTTATGCGTCCCAGCCAGGAAAAATCCTTCTATCCCATTTCATAAGATCCCGTTGGAGATTGGAAAGGAAGGGGATAAAATTGAGCTCATAAACTAACTCCGGGTCTGAAGGGATCTGGACCCCCAGGTATCTGAGGGAAGAAGACTCCCAGGAGAAAGGGTATGAGGCCATCAAGGACGTCAGAGAGGTCTGAGGGATATAACTCAATATTTTTTTTAATAATTCTTAAGTCTTGCAGTTTTCACTTTGGCCACTAGGCCTTGTTTGCACTGCTTTAACAGCAGTCAGAGAGATGCTTTACAGTAGCTTCATGCACATAGGAGACTTAAGACTGACTCAGTCCAATTGACTTCTATAGGAGAGTTTTCTAGTCATGCTCTGTGACCTGGGAAGAAGTCACTGGGCAGGGAGGTGAAAGGGTGAACTGTGACTATCTCCTCTTGTGACTGGTGGATCCTGTGTTTTCTATTCACACTGGTGTCTCCTTTCAGTTTGACCCTCTTTGTGCTGGTAATGAGCAGACAACTGAGAATCTTTCTGTACAGAACAGGAAGTGTCAGACATTATTAGGCTTAGTGGCCAAAGTGAAAACTGCAGGATTTAAGAATTATTAAAAAATATTGAAAGTGATATGGAAAATTTAAAAAAAAAAAAACCAAAAATTCTTAAAAACGAACATAAAACATGAACATAAAACACGAACATAAAAACGTGAGCTAAACAATAAGTCATTTTTGATGACACATTCCCTTGAGGTTTCTCTGTGAAATATAGTAAGGGCTTGTCCCCGCGGCACGGGTTTTCACCTTGTTTTACAGACGGTTTTCCTACACATGGAATTGGGGCATAAGGAACATTTTTTAAAGCATAACAGTTGTTTCAGGCATCAATTGAGGTTGTCGTTAGGCGTTTTTTAATGTGAAACAATATGTTAGGTATTCTAAAAGTGGTCTACGAAATTTCACCACTTTTTCCTTTTCCACAGCCCCATCTGAAATTTTCATTGTCCTAAAGGGAACCTTTCAGTGAACAACCAATCTGCTCTACCAGCATCATACTATAAAGAAGAGGAGCTGACCAGACCGATATATAGGTTTGCGGAAAAACTTGTTGACTGAAATATCTGCTCTTTTTGTGCTTAGGAGTCCAGTGGGAGGTCCTAAGTAGTGACTGACAGCCTGTGTCAGAATACATAGAGAAAGCCTTCAGTCACCGACTAGGACCGCCCACTGGACTGTTAAGCATACAAAGAGTATGAACCTCAATCAAATAGTCACAAATGTTACTGAATCTCCTGTTTTATAACATGACACTGGTAGAATAAACAGCCTTTTCATGGTGATTAAGGTAGTGGGTGATGACTAGCTACTATTCAGTACTTAGAATCCACAAAAATCCGACTGTAAACCAGTGTTCATTGACCTCAATAGGAAATCTCAGCTGTAGTCTACACAGCTCAAATTCTCTATTGTCCGATATCAAAACTGCCGGCCTAAAAGAAACAAAATACAGACTTAGACCATGCATTGTAATCCACCGTATTATGGCGGATTCTAGTACAGTTCAATGTACTAGAGCCGGCCGAAATCCAAAAACCGACTGCAAAATCCACGCTGAAAACCATGGTAACGCGATATTTAAATACCGTCTGATGCTATAACAGAATTCAATGGCATTTTACCATTGTTATGAAGACATAGCCTAAGAGAGCAGTACAAGTTGTGAATCAAGTGCCCGGGTTGGATGTAAGGGTATGTTCACATGACGTTTTTCAGATCCGTTTTTCGGACCCAAAACGAGTCCAAAAAAACGTATCTAACAATGTGCAGTTTGATTTATATTGGTTTCAATGTAAAACACGCATCTCCGCTCAGACAAGTGATCGCTGCTGCGAGTTTACTTGCGTCTTTTCAATGCGCTTTTCGGATCCATTTTAAGAATTGTCATGTCAATTCTACTTGCGTTTTACGCAAGTGAAATCCCCATAGGAAACAGTGGGGTGCGCTTTTGGAGCCCGAAAAACGGATCTAAAAGCGCAACATACTTTTGGGTACATGTTTTGGATGCGCTTTTCATATAAAAAGTGCATCCGAAAAACGCACTGGATTAAAATTTGAAGTGTAATACACTAAATTGAACCCTAGAGGTCTCATTTGATCTAGAAGAACTGTTTGATTTTACATCCGTTTCAGAGGAAGCCTAATAGAGGGCACTACCAGCATTTTACATGTGTTTAATCTTATAAATCACCTTTTATATGTACTGAATGATATAAAGCAGTTTTTTAATATAGAATGGGTGTTCATAGAAATTTTTTAATACATTTATTAATGTTTTAGATAGTTTATTATAGAATGTTGAGTAGTTTTAGTATTATACTGAAACCACTCAACATTCTATAATAAAACTATCTAAAACATTAATAAATTTATTATTAAAAACTTCTATAATTTCTATAAACACCCATTCTATACTAAAACACTGCTTTTATATCATTCAATACATATAAAAGGCGATTTAGAAGATTAAACACATGTAAAATGCTGGAAGCGCCCTCTATTGGGCTTCCTCTTACACTACTACTTAACCACTTTCCACTCTAAGGCTATGTTCACACGGCTTAAAATGGGTCGTATTTCGGTCCGTAATTACGCGCCGAAGTGCGCAAATTACGGGCTGAAAACGGCCCATTCATTACGGTAATCCACAGTTCTCATAGAGAACTATGGATTACGTCTCCTCTCCCAGCTCGGCGAATATGCAGAGGGGGGAGATATGTGACATGTCAATTACTAGCAGTGTATACGCGCTGCTGGTAATGCAAGTCATTGGGCCGGCGAAGTGCCGGCCCCCCGCTCACTCCCCCGCTCCCGTCCACACGGCGTAATTACGTCTCGCAGTTAAGCCGTGTGAACATAGCCAAAGTGAAAACGTAGGTCATTAGGTTACTACAGTTCAAACAGTTCTTCTAGATCAAATGAGATCTCTAGGGGCCGATTTAGTACATTACACTAAAGATTCTACCTTTTCAAACTACAACCTCTGTGGATGGTATCATTTGTGAATAGTCTCAAGTTCTTTGCCTGCATTTTATCTAGTGTATACGGTGTATATATATTGAAAAACGGATCCGAAAAACGCATGCAAAACCACATGCAAAAAGCATCTGCAGATGCGTTTTTGGATACATCGTGTGAACATGCCCTAACCCTTGCTAGAGCTTTCAGCAGTGTAGGTCTTTATGCTTTTCACTCAAAGCTGCAGCTCTCTCCTCCCCTCTCTGTCAAATTTTATGGGCAGCATCAAACTTGATACTTCAGTAAGCTGACCCATTACAGTGAATCAGAAGTTTACGGAGAGATACAAAATATATTACAAAGGAATAACACGAGCTTACTTGAATAGGCAAAAAGCTTGTTCAACCAGACCCCAAGATTGCAGGCAGATGCTTGATGCGCCATCACCAGAAAATTAAGGACTTCAACACGAAGAGGCCGCAAAGACACATTTTCCGAATAGGTCTGAGATTGAATCATAAAAATAAAAATACACATAAAATAAAATACATCTTTAGAAATAACACCGATAGCACAAGAAACAAAACATGAGAATAAGCTTGTATGTTAAGAAACTGAGTATTCTCTATAAGACTCACTACAGATTATTTTTGTCTGACGTTATGATGGTCACATATCTACAGGGCTTGATAATAGCATGGGCAACCACTATCAGGAGCCTTCGACAGCCTGCCCCCACCATGGTCCCCATGTATATAATGGAGGACTACACAGTGTTGATATCTGGGCAGGAGTTGAGCTCTGTAATAAATAGGGTTAAAGGATAGAGGGAGAGAAGCTGAGCTCTGTGATATATAGGGTTATAGGATAGAGGGAGAGAAGCTGAGCTCTGTGATATATAGGGTTATATGATAGAGGGAGAGGAGCTGAGCTCTGTGATATATAGGGTTATATGATAGAGAGAAGCTGAGCTCTGTGATATATAGGGTTATATGATAGAGGAGAGAAGCTGAGCTCTGGGATATATAGGGTTATATAATAGAGGAGAGGAGCTGAGCTCTGTGATATATAGGGTTATATGATAGAGGGAGAAGGTTTAGCTCTGTGATATATAGGGTTTATAGATAGAGGGAAAAGGAGCTGAGCTCTGTGATATATAGGGTTATATGATAGAGGGAGAGAAGCTGAGCTCTTTTGATCTATAGGGTTATATGATAGAGGAGAGGAGCTGAGCTCTGTGACAGGATTATATGATAGAGAAGAAAAAGCTGAGCTCTGTGATATATAGGGTTATATGATAGAGGAGGGAAGCTGAGCTCTGTGATATATAGGGTTATATATGGATGAGAGAGCTGACTCTGTGATATATAGGGTTATATGATAGAGGGGAGAAGTTGAGCTCTGTGATATATAGGGTTATATGATAGAGAAGAGGAGCTGAGCTCTGTGATATATAGGGTTATACGATAGAGGAGAAGAAGTGAGCTCTGTGATATATAAGGGTTATAAAAGAGGGAGAAAAAAGCTGAGCTCTGTGATATATAGGGTTTTACGATAGAGGGAGAAAGAGTGGGGCGTGTATATAGGATTATATGATAGGAGGTAAGAAGCTGAGCTCTGTGATATATAGGGTTATATGATAGAGGAAGGAAGCTGACTCTGTGATATATAGGGTATAATGATAGAGAAGAGAGCTGAGCTCTTTATATATAGGGTTATAGGATATAGGACAGGAGCTGAGCTCTGATATATAGGGTTATATGATAGAGGAGAGAAGCTGAGCTCTGTGATATATAGGGTTATATGATAGAGGAGAGAAGCTGAACTGATGACCACTGCCTTGTGAAAGTAATGGAGGCCACACAAAAGGGAGTACACCACAAATTGTGCTCAAAATGTCACTTTTGTTGCTAGCAGTTTAGACATTGATGGCTGTGTGCCGAGTTATTTTGAGGGCACAATGAATTTACATTGTTATACAAGCTGTACACTGACTACTTTACATTGTATCAAAGTGTCATATCCTCAGTGCTGTCCCATGAAAATATATAATACAATATTTACAAAAAAATTAGGTGTGTACTCACTCTTGTGAGCTATTGTAGCTTTAACACCCTCTAGAAACAGTGTGTTTTATTACATGAAGACCCTACTGGGCCAACACGGTAATATCTATGATCAATCAGAGAGTATTGCCAAATCATGCATCATAACTATTGGGAATGAACCACAGAGTAAGCCGGGATACACTTCTTAAAGCAGTTGTCTCACTATTTACAGTGATAGCATGTCGCTAAGATACGCCATCCATATGTGAAAGGTGTGGTTCACAGAGGCACGTTTGGCTATACTGAGAACTCCCATCATTTTAAGGGAAACGTTCTGACCATCTCTCAGGTTAAAAAAAGATGTTTCAGGGCTCATATCTATAGTGAGATAACCCCTTAAAAACTTGACAATTTACATTCTACAGTTCAGGTATGTTCACACGGCTTACTGCGGCGCGTATAGTACGCGCTGCAATACGCAGGTGTTTTGGAACCATGCGCTGATCAGCGCGTAATTCCAAAGCACGGGGTGGCTGGCCGGGCGCCGGCCCCATAGACATGCATTGTCAGCGGCGCGCATTCGGCACTAACAATTGACATGTCAATTCTCACCCCACGCATACAATAAGATCGTATTGTACGTGCGGGGGAACGACGCGTAATTCATAGCTCTCTATGAGAGCTATGAATTACCGTAATTGCGGTGCGCATTTCGCTGCGTATAATGCACAATACACGGCGATTTAAGCCGTGTGAACATACCCTTAAAAGTAAAATACGTCAAATATAAACAACTATTACACACAAACGTAAATCTAAAAAGAAAACTTCAATGACTACATTTTCAAATTATTAAAAAGCAGTTTGTATTTTATGTAAAATTTTAAAAAAAATTTAAAAAAAATTTAAAAAATCTACTGTACTTTGCATTAAAGGGGTTGTCTCACTACAAGGATTGCTTTTATGTTAAAGATCTTGCAAAAACAAATCACTTTGCAATATGTGTCCATTACAAAGTCCACTATTCTGAGATAGTCCCTCTTGAGGGCATTGGCATCAGCCCGTCAGGTACCTATAGCTAAGACCTTTTAACTCTCCCGATTAAGCTGCCAGCACTGGTTCTAATAGCTACAGACCTGACTTCTACTTCAGCCTATGAAGCCAGGTAATACACGCCCTGAATTCAAAGTGAAACCAAGAAAACAGGACTGAGGTAAGATGAATCCTTGTAGTGAGACAATCCCTTTAAGCTTCTATGCAAATTTGTCTCCAGGGTCACAGATGACACAAATCCTGTGTAGTCTGATCTGGCAGGCATACTAACGCCCATCTTTGCACTACATTTGGAAGATCAGAAAGAAGTAGCGGACTGGCGGGAGTTGAGCAAGGCGAAAAACTCAAAAGCTAATACATCCGAAAATATGTTACATCTGTATTATCTTACCTTGAGCTTTTCTGCAATATTTTGACACTCTTCTAAAGTTCCTTCTTTTACAGTTGTACGGCCCTGGAGTTCAAGAGATTAAAGGTATTAAGCCAGTCATGCTAAAACAGTATAATAAGACATTATAACGAAGAACAAGTAAGCATCTGTAGGTTTTGTTTGTAACGTTAAAGGGAAAGTGTCACCGATATTTTTTATTTATTAAAATCAGATACTGATATTCTCTTTAGCTGTTTATAATTTCTGAATACAATTTTTTTTAAATCCTACGGTATAGGATTATGGGAGCAGACATCTTGCTGAGCTGCTTTTCACAGCATAGAGAGATATGCTCTTCAGTAGCCTCCAGGACCAGAGGATCTAAGTCATTGACTTCTCAGCGAGAGTTTTCTAGGCATGCTCTGTGACCTTGGAAGAAGTTATTGCGTAGGGAGGAGAAGGTGAGCTGTTACTATTAACTATTGTGAATGACGGATCTTGTATTATCTACACCAGGCATCCTCAAACTGCGGCTCTCCAGCTGTTGGGAAAACTACAACTCCCATCATTCCGACTGTTATAGATTATATAAATGCATGATGGGAGTTGTAGTTTTCCTAACAGCTGGAGAGCCGCAGTTTGAGGATGCCTGATCTATACATTGGTGTCACACTTCATTGTAAAGTTACATCCACATGGCAAGGGTTTTCAGATCTGTTTTTCAGACATTTTTGGACTAGATGGACCGTCAACCATCACTGTAGACGTCAATAGAAAATCCGCCCAGTAATCTACACTGCACTGTTTTCTACTAAGCAGATTTTCACACTGGCAGCGTTCTGGAAAACCTGAAACATGTTCAATCTTCTGCCCGATTTTCAGGTGGAAGGTGTGCTATTCAGTGGTTAAGGGGAACCATTCAAAAGACTATAAAATACTGGCCAGATTCTTAAACAGAATCCCACCGGTATTTTACCAGTACTATGTGGCTGTACCCTGATTCTGCCTGTGATAATGAGGAGACTTATGAAAAGTTTTCAGGAACTGTTGACCTGTAAAGGAGCTCAATTGCCAAAGTGAAAACTCCAGGAGTATACGCATAAAAAAAAGAAAGAAAAATCAGTATTTTCTTATGACACTTTCCCTTTTACAGATTGGCAATCTACACATGCTAGATATAGGGCTCGAAAGGTTGTTTCATCAAATATACTGTCAGCATTGCATTAGGATATGCCACCAATGCCTAATTGGTGGGGTCTGATCTCTGTGGTCCCTACATTAAAAATAACCCACGGGTATTTCATTAAGTGGAGTCACATCTGTCTGCTTTCACCAGGGGAACACATGGAAGGCTAGCGACAACAGTGCAGCCTTTTTTCAGATATGAACCAAAAAGTACAATAAGGCTATGTTCACACGGCTTATTCTGGGATGTATTTCAGCCTGTAATTCGCGCCGTACTGTGCGAATTACCGGCTGAAATACGACCCAGTCATTACGGTAATCCACAGTTCTCATAGAGAACTAAGGATTACGTCTCCTCTCCCCGCTCGGACAATACACCGAGCGGGGAGAGAAGTGACATATCAATTATTCACGGCGTATGCTACCAACCCCCTCAGCCCCAGAGCACACGCCGAAAATTGCGGGAAATACGCCCCCAAATACGCTGGTAAAACCTTTGGGGGGGACATATTTTTTAGGTGCATTTACTCGGAAAAGACGAAAACCGGGGTAAAAACCCCCGAGGGTATTTAGTTTTTTTTGTCCACAGTGACGGTTTTTGTTGCATTTGTGGATTAAAGTTTTCCCCCCTATACACCCAAAGTTCATTTTGTCCGAAAACCAGGGGGGAAGAATAAAACAAGTTCTAGGTTTTTTTTTGTACTGCTGGTGGTGTCAAAAATGTCGGGCGTAAAACCCCGGCAGGGGGATGCTGCACAAATTTTCTTTTAAAGTCTATGGGTGGAGTGTTTGCTGTAAAGTTTTCAGACGTTTGAAAATCGCCCAAAAACCCCTTCTGTGGGACAACCCCTTTAAAAAGGGGTTTTTAGGGAGTTGATCTTCTAAAAGGATATCCAGTATCTGATCTGGATAAGAGGGTGGCTCTCTGTGGGGTCACCTGAAAAAACCAAAAATACAAACAAATTAGCACACTCTATCCAAGCAAAATATCGATGGTCTAGTCGATGTGACCCATCAGTGGTGGCATTTTCTTTTGAGAAACCCTTGATTGTGCAAAAGCTCCTGTAATGTTTAAAATTATTACAGATTTATAATCTGCGGAGAACAAGTCAGTCACTGACCTCTCTGTCGACTGCACTGGTTATTGTCTGGGCCTGCTTCATGTCACAGCCCAGGGATTGCTGCAGACTGTAGACAAAGTGATCATTGGTGTGGTGGTATGCTGAACCAGCAAACAGTAGTAACTTTTACATTGTCACCTGCAGAAAGCAATTGATAGATCAGACAATCATGCTGTCCACAAATACGGCTCAATTCCCCCTACCTTAAGAAAACCCCTTCATATAGTTATTCCCCCTTGCTGAGGGCAGCACCCGTGTAACCTTCTGTTTCCACGCTGTGTCCCTTTTTTCTGTAAGGTGTGTATTTTAAGCTTTTAATGCTAAACCTGCAGTTTTCACCCAAAAAGAGTCACAATGGGCTGCTGCGCTAAAAGAAAGCGGGGGAGGGTTCTTACCCCCCTGCTTCCCATTCTGTAGATGCGCGCTCAATAGCTCCGTATCACAGCGATCATCAGTGCGCGGCGGGTGATGCCAGTTTGTTGTCCACCCCCTTCCCCGGATCATGCCGGCGCAACGCTCGCAGGGATCTGGGGAAAGGTGATAATTTCTTTTCTTTTTTTTTTTTAAACTAGCCGGGATTTTTTACGGGAGGCCAAATATCTACATATAATGACACGGGGGGCCCAAAAATCCATCCTATAATGACTAAAGGGGCCAAAAATTTATCTTTAAGCTAGAGGGGGGGCATTTATCTCTATAAGGACTAGAGGGGGGGGGGGGCATTTATCTCTATAAGGACTAGAGGGGGGCAGTTATCTCTATAAGGATAGGGGGGGGGATTTAATTTTATTTGGTAAAGGGGGGGGCATTTATCTTTAAGGGGTAGAGGGGGGGATTTTTCCCCTTTTTAAGGAAATAGAGGGGGGGCCCTTTTTCTCTTTTAAGGACAGAGGGGGGGATTTATCTCTATTTAAGACTAGAGGGGGCATTTATCTCTACAAGGGGCTTTTGAGAGGGGCTTTTTTTCTCTACAAGGACAAAAGGGGGGGGAATTTTTCTCTAAAGGAAATAGATGGGGGGCATTTAAATTTTCTAAAAAGGGCTAGAAGGGGGGGATTTTTTTTCCTATTTAAGGAAAATAGAGGGGGGGGCATTTTATCCTATTTAAGGGGCTAGGGGGGGCCAATTTTTCTTTATAAGGACTAGAGGGGGCACAAACTTTTATTAAGGGCAAAGGGGGGGGATCATCTCTTTTAAGGGGCTAAAGGGGGGGATTTATTCCCCTATAATTTACAGAGCTGATTTTCATATTTAATATACATTTATAATCTGAAACCCCCAGAGTTGACAAATCCCGTCTGAATTTATTTTAAAAAAGTTACCCAAAACTTAACCCCTTAAAAAAAACATTAAAACACTTTTTTGTTTTGATTCAAAAAATCCAACGCCCCCCCCTAAAAACCCCCCCCCCAATAACCCCAACCCCCACTCCGGTTCCGCCAGAAAAGTTTTCTTTTTCATAAAACCGTTTTGGTTGGGGAAAAAAAGGGTTGGGGACCGCTGTTTTCCAAAACCACAGGGATCTTCAAATAAAAGGGAAAAACACCCCCTGGGGGAAAAGCATCTGACATAGCTTTTTGGTTCCTCAGCCAGGGCGGGAAAAATATTTTGGGAAAAGGGTTTCCCTTTTAAAAAATTTCTAAAAGAAAACCCCTCCCCCTGAAAAATAAAACTGTAGTTGTCCAACCCTGTATTTCCCTTACTGTTATGTGTCGTCAGAAATTTTTAACTAAACAAAAACTTTTTTCAAGCCTTTTCTTTTTTTTAGAGGGAAAAAAAAGCAAAAAGAGGGGGTTTGCATTCTGCTGGGAAACTTCTTTTGTTTTTATGCATTTCCATTCCCCCTACAAACAAATTTTAATAAAGGGTTTTTACAAATTGGAAAAATTACTATGAAAGCCCGGGTGGCAGATATCATGGATACAGCTTTAAATTTTCTTGGAAAAAGTTCAAAATTTTGGGAAAAAATTTTTGAAAGGGTTTTGTCCTGTAAAATTACATATAAATGGGGTATGGTTGAGGAAAGGTTTTATTCCCCCCCCGTGCTCAAACTTGTTTACCCTTGTGGGGTGAAATTTAGGTTTCCAAAACCTTTTCCTGTGAAATCGGGGGAAAAAAAAAAAAAAAAAGAGAACCCCCCAAATGCAAGGGGGGAAGGGGGATTTCCCGGGGGTGTACATTAGCGCACAACGGGCAGGGAGAGGAATAGAACCTTTTTATCTATTTTTTCCCCACTTTTATTTAAAGGGGTTTTATCGTTTGAACTGTTCGTGCTCTTCAGCTAATTCTAGGAGATTGAATTTGAAATCCAGGGGCGTGTCTCTCATCTCAGCAGGCGTGTCTCTCCTCACTGAAGAGCTGTGACATCATCATTCTGTGTGAGGCAGAGGGAAGGGGACAGCTCTCTGTAGAGGACAGCTATGCAGCCTCCTGCAGTGTTCTCTTGTGTCTGCAGAGCCTTCAGCTTCCACAAGCTCCTTGCTGTGCTATAACCAGTTATACACGCAGCCTGAACTAATGAAAAACAGGTGAGGAATGCACACTGCCCTCCCTCCTCATCCTTCTCTGTTATCAGGCAGGAGGCTGTATGACTGTGTTATATGGAGGGAACACAGGACATAAGACTGTGTTATATGAAAGGATCTATGAGTTAAACAGTCAGTAATTAGCCAGTTCATTCACCTTTAGTGCTGGGAGATGAGTATACAGCCAGCAGCCGTCGCACATACCTGGTTTTACTGTTGGTTTTAACAGCTCAGAGGGGAGTAAACACGAAATGTGTAGGCAGCCAATCACAGCGCAGGGGGCGTGTCCCGGGGTGTTCCCTGTCTGGGGGCGTATCGGAACAGACTGAATGAAATGTCAATCAGCCAATCACAGTGCAGGTGGCGTGTCCAGGGGCGGAATACGACTGGGGGGCATGTCCCAACAGGCTGAGTGAAATGTCAGCCAGCCAATCACAGAAAAGGGGGCGTGTCCCGACTAGTAGCTGCACAAAATAGCTATTGATGCACAGTAAAGCTCATATCTGCTATACTAAGTGACTTAGGTAATGCAAACCAATTACAAAAGTGCTTACTTTTACTGTCCCCATAATCTGAGACATGATCTTTGTAGCGAGAAAACCCCTTTAAATTTAAGTAGAATGTTACAGGACTGGACAACCCCTTTAATATGGAAATGTAGAGGCTAACAGATTGACTCGCTATGGAGAACAAAAACATATAAGCAGTACTATAAATTACAATCTAAATAAGAGTAAAAGTACCCAAAAACAAAAAAACTGGTATTACCTTGGATTCAGATAAGATGGCAAACTCTTCTGCTCATCCCAGACCAGCATGTCCACGATGTACTGTATGACGATGGGAAACACTTTCCTAGTCTGGCACAAAAGTTCTTCGGTTAATCGAAATCCAGTAACCTGGAAAGGAACAGGAACCTAAGTTATAATACAATTGTATGTGCAACATACAATTCAATTCCAAATATTGTATTATACTGTTCTATTAGTACATTTTCTGAAACACTGCGGACCATTGGGCGATTTCAGACAGGCTTGGAGCCACAATAGGTAATAATTTAGGGAATAAAATTCCATAGAATTTTTTAATACTGGGTTACATGAACGATACTTTACAGTATATTCCAAGCAATGAACCGTGTCCTAAAAATGGAAAATCTTGGATGAGCCACAATCACCAATTCTGATAATGAAGCATTATGGGAAAGGAGCTGGGAAGCTCACTGCGCCCTCTATTGGTTGTAACAAATCCTCAATTTACTTCTGATTCACTGAATCTTTGAGAAGCAAAAAGGAATATTAGTCAAGCCAATATCGCTCATCTACATACGCCATTTCGGGGTTTTGCCCCTCATCAATGTAGAGCACAGATATGCAGATGCTTAGTAGTGGGCTAAAATGCAATCAAAACACTACACACCTTAACTGGTGCTCTCCATAAGGAGAGATGTTCCCCTTCTCTCAATTCTGATAATGTTCAAGCCGATTTGAACAAGGCGGCTAACATTTCAGTCCAGTTTCCCAAACGTTTACATTCATTAAAAGGGATAATTACGTCAGAAAGGGGTATTTTTCTTAAACTCAATATTTCAGGAAAACTTTTTTTTTTTTTTTTTAAATTTTTTGGCAATATTTTATTTTTATGTCAGCACTCCTATGCAATCACGTATTGCATATGAAATTTCGCCCTTCTTTAGCTTTGATAACAAAGAGGTAAAACCCCTGAATGGCAGAGCAGACTAATCTCAGTTTACTGTTGGTGCTTCAAAAAAATGCTTTTCTGCATGTAGTCTCAAACAAATAGTAGATAATGACTAAATCCCTCTACTCTTCTCTGGACAGGCCTACAAAAAGATTAAACTACACCAAGTAGGCCATGACCAGAGTAATAAATGAAAGAATAAATAGGTTAATATTTTTCTGCACTGGAGATTTCCAGCTTTCTTCACACTTCTAACGTCCTGCTGATAACACTTACACCTCTTAGACCACAGGTGTCAAACTGTGGCCCTACAGCTGTTGAGAAACTACAACTCCCATCATGCATTTGTATAATCTATACCAGAGGGCATGATGGGAGTTGTAGTTTCCCAACAGCTGGAGGTCTGCAGTTTGACACCCTTGTCTTAGGCCCTTAGTGGGTCTGGAAGATAACCCTCTAGCAATCCTCACTGCTGTTATTAGAGCTCACAGAGGGGAAGTCAGAGACACAAACCAGAAAGTAATTAACATAGTCCCAACCACCACCAGTTGCTAAAATGCCCCAAATGCAGAGTCCCCATTCCTCCTCAATGCAGACATGTACACTGCTCCTTTCAATGAAGACCTCTTCTATAAATATTGCAGAAAACACCTTATAAACCAAAGTACTATCATGCTTCACACAACTGTGCCAAAAACAGGATTAACCCACAGAGCAGGAAAACGAAAAAAAAAAAAAAAGACTAAGTAGATCTCTGGGGAGCAATGTCAATCTTCTCTGGTCCCAATGTGAAAACCTATGCATCCAAAAATCAGGTTACTAATGTAAATGCAACCAGAGAATAAACGTCAAAACTAGAAGTCCCAGACAGCTTGTTGTGATCGCATTAGAAGAGGTAAGTTTAAGGTCTGAATAGGAGATTCTAGCTGTGCCAGACCTCTGATCAGCAGACCGGCCAATGGCTAGGTTTACAACGATAACATGCTCCACTTATTTTTTCTTGGAAAAAGATGTGATGAGAAAGGTTTAAAGAGGTTTTTCCACAAACTAAAATGGATGTATGAAGCTTGAGAAAAAGAGGGGGAAAAAAATCCGTTTTTTTCCCGCATCTAGGACCCCTATGATGAAAGGCAGAAGTGCCAACCACTCAGCTACACTGTAGCTATTCATTGCTCTTATATTTTCAATTACTTGACTTTCTCTAGTCAAAGAAAGGTCTGTTCATGCACTCAGGAGTGAGCAGATTGTGGAGAAGGGCATGGTGACGTCAAGCCTGCTAGGTCACATGTTATGCAGTTCAAACAAATTATACACACCCCCTTTTGAAGACATTGAAAACTGAAGAGAGGAACGCAGGACATGAAATGCCTTTGTAGTAAAACCCCTTTAAGTAACAGTAAGGCTGGGTTCACACTCTGCATTACGACATGTGTTTCTTAACTGCACCAAAAATGCATCTTTTTTTGGCAATTAGTTATTGGTTTTGTAATTAATTTAGAACAGAGGTGAAATGTGGGTTACTCATTTCATACCTCCTGTATCCAGCTCTTCAGCTCTGTGTGCTCAGGAGGGGGCGTGTGTGATATGTTTGAATTGCAGATCATGTGACCCAGCAGGATGACATCACCAGGCCTGTCCTCTCTGTAGTCAAAGAAAGGTCTGCTTATGTGTAGAACTGTAAGTAGCTACATTGTAGCTCAGAGGTATTTTTGCTTTACTGCACAAGGGTCCTTGGTTGAAATTCCTGCAGGAACTTATCCTGTGGATTTTTTTTCTCTTTATCAATGCACAAACCTGATTGAGGTTTCTTTTTTTTATTTGCACTGTTTGACTAATTACTAAGGAGTACAGAGAACGGGAGTACAATGATAGCACCCGGGGTTGAACACTCAGTAGCTGCCTGAGAGGAGAGGTGATATCTGAGCATGTGCGACCAGGACTGAGGAGCTCTCAGCCCTGGTCGTATCCCCTGGAGACGAGCTGGAAACAATGGATCACTAAAGGAGCAGCTAAAACAAAAACGGTCCAAAATGGTGAAAATGTTTATTATTTAATTTTCAAACTTCCCACGTCAATTTTACTTCGTGGCAAAACCCCTTTAAAAAAACATTGCTTATGTTTTTAATGCACTTGAAAACCACAACAAAAATACAAAGTGTAAACCCATATAATCATATCTCACCGGCTCCGAAGCACCTGGCTCGTGGATTGTGCAGTACGGACCAGACTTCCAGGCTTCTGTGTCACCACAATCGCAGAATCCCCCTCCCATAGAGGAGTGCATCTGTAAGATTATAAAGCATCTCTCAGTGACTGACGTATGCTACGTAATCACAGAAGCAAGCATTTATAAATCTTTGGTTACACAGCAGTGACACAGTCCATACCTTGTACCGATGATCTCTGTGAATGCTGTTCTGAAAGCAGTTCATGCAAAGAACACAGGTTGGGTCAATGGCACAGTCTCTAAAGAAAAAAAGGACAATAGATCATATATAGTTGGCACATACTATTAAAATACATTGGTCATATGCAAACAAGACAATAAGGCTAGAAAATTTGAATACACAAAATTTGTTAATTAGGTTCTCCAGTTTAGAAAATCCATTCTTAGGCTATGTTCACACGGCTTATTCTGGGACGTATTTCAGCCCATAATTTGCGCCGTACTGCGCTAAATACGGGGCAAGATACGTCCCAGTCATTACAGTAATCCACAGTTCTCATAGAAAACTATGGATTATGTCTCCTCTCCCTGCTCACACAATACGGCGAGTGGGGAGAGAAGTGACATGCTACTTATTCACGGCGAATCCGAGCCGAGAATAATGAATGTCTATGGTACCGGCGAGCTGCCGGCCGCCCTGCCCAAGTACACACGGCATAATTGCGGGGCGAAATATGTCCTGCAATTAAGCCGTGTGAACATGGCCTAATACCAGCGAAATGCGCCCCAATCATTACGGTAATCCACAGTTCTCAGAGAACTATGGATTACGCCTCCTCTCCCCGCTCGTACAATACAATCGTGACATGTTACTTATTCGCATGTCAATGGGGCCAGCGGGGTGCCACCCCCCCTCCCCCGCGTCGCGGGACTGCACGCCGATCAGCGCGACTCCCGAAGTCCAGCCGTAATTGCTGTACGCCCCGCAATTAAGCCGTGTGAACATACCCTTATACGAGCTATTAGAATACCCTAAATTCACTGTTCAGGATTCTCATGTTTTGGCCAGTGAAGAACGATTACAAAGAGTGTCTCTTTCTGTGGAGGACCTGACTTGTACGGCATTACAGAGGATCACAATCACAGGCATTGACCAGCTCACAGGATGTAAAAGTAAAGTATTGATCTTATCTAAAATAATTAAATGGTGTCGATAGGATTAGGATCGGGTTGCATTCTGATACCTTATATTACATTGTGACCAAGCATGGAGAGTTGTGCCTCCCTCCAGATCACTGCACAACAAGAAAAAGGTGAGCAGGTAGCACAGAGGATTTAACTATACATGTGCATATCTGCTCTACCACACAGGGGAGCGCTGGGATTTCTCTCTTTTTTTCCTTTCTATTCCTAACACCTCTAAAAAGGATACCATGCCGCATACTCAATGAGAGCGGTTGGGTGATGGACACACTGTACAGCATAAGTCATCCTGGTGAATGTGTATGTCAGGAGTGTATCTCCGATGGAAGCTGGTGAACACAGTGTACACCAGGAATCCTCAAACTCCAGCCCTCCCGCTGCTGGGAAACTACAACTCCCATCATGCATTTATATAATCTAGAACAGTGGGAATGATGGGAGTTGTAGTTTCCCAACAGCTGGAGGGCCGCAGTTTGAGGCTGCCCAAAGCTGCATTCACATCATGTTAAAGCCTCGTGTTAGGCTATGTTCACACGGCGTCTTTTAGGACGTATTTCGGGGAGTAACTGTGCTGCAATGTGCCCTGAAATACGTCCTGTAATTACGGTAATCGTAGCTCTCTATGAGAGCTAGGATTACCTGCCGTCTTCCCCGCTGCATATTGGCAGGGATAATGAAAGTGAAGAGGCCCCCCACCTCCTCCACGCGCGCTGTAGGAGAACCCACTGATCAAGAAGCGGTGTGAACATACCCTTAAACTTATAGGTCTGGAACATTGCCTGATGCATACCTCCGACATAAGGCTCCAAGGTGAGCCACTGTATATGGCATATTACCCATAGACCCCCATGCAACAACAAAAAATAAAAAATCTACTGGATGCTACTATATAGTAGTGCATTGGTCTATACAGTGCTGTACCAGCCAAAACAAGGCAAATAGACACTCTCCTGGCCACCGTGAAAAGAGCTCATCCTGGGGCATATGCCAAATGTAGGTCTTAACATGATG
Source organism: Phyllomedusa bahiana (assembly GCA_025379985.1). Taxonomy (NCBI): domain Eukaryota; kingdom Metazoa; phylum Chordata; class Amphibia; order Anura; family Hylidae; genus Phyllomedusa; species Phyllomedusa bahiana. Next base: position 23,704 of record JAODAL010052461.1, read on the forward strand.
TAAGCAGAGCTAACAATTTTTTCCCCCATTTTAAATAGGAAGTGAAGGGTTTGTTCTGATCAGATTTAATGGGGTTGTCTCACTACAAGGATTGCTGCTTTTTATGTTAAAGATCTTGCAAAAACAAGTCACTTTACAATATATGTCCATTAACAGTGTCCTTCCTATTCCTAGATATCCTCTCTTATATGGGCTGCATCAGCTCCTCAGGTTGCTATAGCTACAGACCTGTTTGATCTCTCCTGATGGGCTGCCCCCACCACCGGCACAGAGGTTGCTATAGCTACAGACCTGTTTGATCTCTCCTGATAGGCTGCCAGCACTGGTTGCTATAGCTACAGACCTGGCTTCTACTGCAGCCTAGTGGAAGCCAGGAAACACGCCCCTGAATTCAAAATGAAACCAAGAAAACAGGACTAAGGTAACATGAATAAATGTAGTGAGACAACCCCTTTACATATATAGGGGGACATGTATGAAAACGGTCTTGGTCTAACACTTTCTTTGTTGCCCATAGCAACCAATCAGAGCGCCCCTTTCATTTTTTAAGAGCACTATATGAAATGTCTTATACATAGTTTTCATACCTGTGGCCCATACTGTGCAATCACACATTATACGTCATAGGGAAATTGGGAAACTACACTAAATATTATATATATATATATATATATATATATATATTTAGGTATATTATATATATATATATATATTTATATTATATATATAATATTATATATTTATATATTGTTGTTGTTGTACGAAATACCCTTTTTCCATGTCAGGTTGCATTTACAGGTTACAATTTTAACAAACTAAGGACCCCTCCTTGTGATAGGTGGAAGGTCCAGTGCAGGCATCCTCAAACTGCGGCCCTCCAGCTGTTGGGAAACTACAACTCCCATCATTCCCACTGTTATAGATTATAGAAATGCATGATGGGAGTTGTAGTTTCCCAACAGATGGAGGGCCGCAGTTTGAGGATGCCTGGTCCAGTGATCTAAACACTACAACGGAGGTCATGGATGTGGTAGGAAAACCCATGTAAGCACACAAAGACTACATAAAGGCGTCCAGTCACACCTACCTGCAGGAGTAAGTGGTCTCCCCGCTCCGGAACACCTTTCCACACAGAGGAGACGCTTCACTTTTACGTAGTTTTTCCATGAAGGCATTAGGGTCCTCTCTGAACAGGAACCATTCTATGGGTGTTAGGATCCCAACTTGAAATAACTGCTCCTGATTCTCCACCTGGGGGTGGAAGCCATTCTTGTATAGATGGGGGACATGAGTCACCAAAAGCTGGTAAAAGGTGGAGGCAAAATTCTCTGCGTTGTCCAACAACTAATGGAGAAAAATAACATAATATTATTATCACCAGTACTGACCTCCAGATAATCAAGGGACATACAGTAAGTATATTCACAAGCTACAGAATAATTATTTTGTTTAATTAGGAACGAGACATTAGGCCCCCTTCCAGGTTATTTGCCGAGGATTGGCGGTATTCGCGCGGATTTTGGGTTCAAAACGGCGCCCCAAACCGTCGGAGTATTACGGTAAACCACTGCTCTCATGAACAGTGGATTCCGTGTCCTCTCCGCTCGGCAAAAACCGCCGGGGGGGAGAAAGTGGCAAACCCAAATTTTTTACGGCGCGGACGCGTCGTAAAAAAATGATTGTCATGGGGCCGAGGCGGCGCCCCCCGCCCCTGCTCCAGCCCCGCCCCGTCCGCCCTCATTACGGGAGTTTTTTTTCGCTCAATACGGCGCACAAATCCGTCGGAATAAGCGTGTGATCTGTAAGGTGTTTAATTGCCTAATCTGAGAAAGGTATGATGGGAGAGGAGTGAGCTCTTGATATATGGGTTATTGTGAGGAGAGAAGCTGGTCTGTGATGATATGGGGTTTTTTGATGAGGGGAGGGTGAGCTCTGTGATATATAGGGTTATATTATGAGAAAAGAAGCTGAGCTCTGTGAATATTGAGTTTATGATTTAGGAGAGAAAGCTGAGCTTGTATTAAGAGTTATATGTTTGGGAGAGGAGCGGGGTCTCTGTGTAGGGGTTTTCGATGAGGGGGGAAGCGAGCTCTGTTTATTTAGGGTTATATGATAGAGGAGAGAAACTGGCTCTGATGATATAGGGTTATTTTTTTAGAGGGGAGGAGATGAGCTTGTGTATATAGGGTTTTTGATAGTAGGAGAGAAACGGAGCTCTGTGTAATAGGTTATATGATGAGGGGAGGAGGGGGCCCGTGT
>JAODAL010052462.1:0-25961 GCA_025379985.1 Phyllomedusa bahiana
TCTGTAACTTTCCTTGCCTTTTTGAAAAAGGGCCCCCAAAAATGGTCAGTGGGACAATCCCCTTGCAGCTGCCCTTTAGTGATCTTAGTTTGGGAACGATCGTTGGACACTCTGAAAACATCAGGTCCACACAGCGACGGAGGAGGGACGGACACAGATGCGGACACGGAGCCTTTCTCTCCGTCAAATCCACAAGGCCCGACTGTTTCACAATTTTATCGGTCTTCATTAGGCAGTGGTTCGGGTCCAGGGCTAATGCAAGGCGGCGCCTCAGCTCTCAGGGTGCATCATCTCAGGCAAGTCAGGGCTGTGTTGAAGCTGTGCCGGAGGAAGCGGAGGAGGAGGAGCAGGAGGAGGTATTCCTAGACACCGACGTTACCGGGACGTCCTCCCTTTGGGAAAATGAGGTTGGCGCGAATTTGGGGTGGAGGAGGAAGATGAGTTTGCTAGTGCCCCTCGACCCAGAGACTTGGGAAATCAAGGCTCCATGTCTCACATGAGTGCTTGGATGCTCCATTTCCTCCAACATGATCCTCGCATTAAGGCCATTAAAATGAAAAACAGTTGCTGGGTGGCCACCCTCCTGGATCCCCGGTACAAAACAAAACTCAGCATTTTCCCTTTCCCACCCACCCAAATAGAGAGTAAAATGCAGGAAATGGAGACCTTGCTGATTGATCAACGGGAGACACCCTGTTTCGTCTGCTTCACGTTCTTCAAATGTCACGGTGGAACAACGTCAGCGACGTGACAGCAGTAGAGTGCCAAGTAGCCATAGTGGCAGAAGCCTAATGGGTGACCTCTGGCAATCTTTATTTACAACCTCACCAATGCATGTAATGCAGGGCACACATCCAACACACAGAGACCAGCTTAAGATCATGGTGAAAGACTATCTGCGTTCAACACCGATTTTTTTGGATGTGTTCCGGACCCAATTGACTTTGGGTATCCAAATGGACGAATGGCCGAGCTCGCTCGCTACGCCATAGAGGTGTTGTCCTGCCCAGCAGCCAGCGTCATATCTGAGGGCCTTTCTCAGCACAGCTGGAGGAGTCATTACAGCCAAACGCATCCGGCTTTCCACAGATAATGTGGATCGTTTGACTTTCATCAAGATGAATCAGGAATGGATCTCTGATGATGTTGTGGCCCCAATTGCCGAGGTCACTGATTAGTTGCCGGTCTACTTCACATTCCTCTTCAAACAGAAATGGTCCTCTTGAAAACTTTTTTTTAAAATGATCATTTCTTACTGCAATTTTTATTCTCAGTTCCCAAAAGTTCATTTTGCTGGTTTTGCTGTGAGGAGACTGTAAAAGACACTAAGGTTTCATGACAAAACCGTATTCCATTTACTCACTTCATCTTCAGAATTTTTCATATTGTCAGTGGTTTTGGGGTCACGGTGCTGTGATAAACAGCTATAATCATGGTCCTTTGGAACAGAAATGTGGCTTCTAAGTGGCATTTCTCCCTCACAATTTTTAACAGTGGCTGAGAAGTCATTTTTATAATTTTTTGGGGTCATGGTGCTGTGAGATACAGCTAGAATCATGGTCCTTTGGAACAGAAATGTGGCTTCTAAGTGGCATTTCTCCCTCACAATTTTTAACAGTGGCTGACAAGTCATTTTTATAATTTTTTGGGCCCTGCTGTTTTGAAATGCAGCAATACTACAGGTCCTATTCTAAAAATGTTGTTTCTAACAGACATTTGTTCTTCACAATTGTCAAGAGTGGCTCAAGGTTGATGGTGCTGTCAGAAACAGGAATAGGTAGGACACTGTTAATGGACACATATTGCAAAATGACTTGTTTTTGCAAGATCTTTAACATAGCTAGGAATCCCTGTAGTGAGACAACCCATTTAATACATTTAAAAAAAAGAGAAACAAAGATGTGGTGGGATTCTATCCTATTTTAAAAATGTGTTTTCTAGAATTAAACTACTAAAAAACTGGCATGCACAAAATAGCTGATACAAATATTCCTCTGAATTGTACAAGTGAGGTACAGGAAGACTTGGACAGATGTAGGTTACCCAGGACAAGTATAGTCAATGTCCAGTTCAACTAAAATGGTGGTTGAAAGACACCTTTTTCTGGCACTTTTTAAATCTGGCGGTCATGCAGGTTTGGGGCTCATGCTGTTGCCCAGCACAGAGATAGTCTATGTCCAGTGAAACTAAAATGGTGGTTGAAAGACTCATTTTTCTGGCACTTTTTAATCTGTGTGTCAGACAGGTTTAATGGTCATACTGTGGTACAGAACAGGTATAGTTAATGTCCATTTCAACTAAAATGGTGGTTGAAAGACTCCTTTTTCCGGCACTTTTTAATCTGTGGGTCATGCAGGTTTGGGGCTCATGCTGTGGCCCAGGACAGATATAGTCAATATCCAGTGAAACTAAAATGGTGGATGAAAGACACCTTTTTCCGGCACTTTTAAATCTGGGGGTCATGCAGGTTTGGGGCTCATGCTGTGGCCCAGGACAGATATAGTCAATATCCAGTGAAACTAAAATGGTGGTTCAAAGACTCCTTTTTCCCGCACTTTTTAAATCTGGGGGTCATGCAGGATTGGGGTTCATGCTGTGGCCCAGGACAGATATAGTCAATATCCAGTGAAACTAAAGTGGTGGTTCTAAGACTCCTTTTTCCCGCTCTGTTTAAATCTGGGGGTCATGAAGGTTTGGGGATCATGCTGTGGCCCAGGACAGGATAGTCTGTGGTCCAGTATCAACTAAAAATGGGGGTTTGAAAGACTCCTTTTTCCGGTACATTTTAATCTGTGGGTCAGATAGGTTTAAGGGTCATGCTGCGTTCCAGGACAGTATAGTCAATGTCCATTCAAGTTAAATGATGTTCAAATCATACTGCCTTCCGGAAACTTTTAATTTGTGGGTCATGCAGGTTTAAGGGTCATGCTGTGGTACAAGACAGGGAAATAGTGAATGGTCTGTGACTTTTTTCTGTGTTTTTTATAACCTAAGTTGTTGCCTAAGATGTAGCACATATCCATTTGACTGTTGTGGATGTTAATTCCAGCTTCTCCAGCCCTGTTTGGGTGTAAGAATGAAGGTGTTGCTCCTCTCTCATAGACTTTAATGGTCATCGGCGATAATCTATTATCGACTATCGGAAATCATCTTGATAATTGCCGATATCGACTATCGACCCGATGACGATAGTCAACGTAATCGCTCATCACTAATCCTAACAAATTCAGGGCACGGGAGCTCTGTGAAATCTTAGTAGAGATGGGTTCACACATTATTTTTCATGGCACATATATTTATAGATATAAAAAAAAAAAAAATTGTCTCACTTATTTTATAGATTTTATAGATACTGTCTTCACTGTATAATGAAAATCAGCACTCTAAAAAGTGCCTATTAAAGCCTCATTTATGTATGATAGTGTAACATCTTTAAATAAGTCATGCAATTATCAAATAATAACCCTCTACATGGATCAAATATCTCACCAATACATCCTACCTTCATACTGTTTCTAAAAAGCCCATTGTCCCAAGACCATCAATTCCAATAATTAGTGATGAGCGAATCATAAAACATTCGAGTTTGAGTTGAACCGCGAACCTAGAGAAGTTTGGTTCGAAGTTCAAGTCGAACTAGAACTCCAATTTTGAACCCCATTAAAATCAATGGGAGATGATGTTCAGGTTAATTTTTATACCTATACAGGTGAGGAGAGGCCATAATTACCCTCCATAAAATGGATATGTAGAGCAACTTAGTGAAGAAAATTAGGCTCTAACAGTCACAGAAAAAAATTGAGAGGCTAAAATAATTAATTGCTTTCAATGGCTGACTAAAAAGATGAGGACAGCGTAGTTATAGGAGGTGCAGTGGTAGCAGCTGCAATGAAGCCCCTTTGACACATAAAAAGACACCAGTATTGGAAATGGCAGGAGACCCCTATCACTTTTTGCACCAGGGCCCAAGAACATGTGATATTTGTGGTGGGAGCAAGAACATCCCAACGGGGAACATGGAGGTTCAGATGGCAGGGCCGTAGTTATGGGGGTGCAGTGGTAGCCAGGGATGCTGGATGCTCCATTCTTATAAGTTTGGTTGCTCGTCTTTGTACTCACTCTAGCTCCATTATATCTCTTCTATAAACTGGGGCCCAGAACTGAACAGCATATTCTAAGTGAGGATGCACCAATGCATTTGTACATGCTAGTAGAATTACATCCTTGTCCCACGAGTCCATGCCTCTTTTAATACACGCCAATATCTTACTTGCTCTAGAGGCAGCTGATTGACATTGCATGCTGTTCTGTAGCCTATAATCTATAAGAACGCCCAGATCTTTCTCCACAAGCGATTCTCCAAGTTTTTTCTCCCCCTAGGACATATGATGCCGTAGATTATTTCCCCCAGATGCAGAACCTTACATTTATCCACATTGAACCCCATTTGCCAAGGGGATGCCCCCTTGTTCTTGATACAGTACTGGGTATAACTAAATCTTTAGTGAGATCTCTATACTGACCCTTAATATATTTAAACATATTTATTATGCCCCCTCCGAAGCCGTCTTTTCTCTAAACTAAATAATCCTAATCTTGTTAATCTTTCTGGGTATTGCAGTCCACCTAGTCCTTTTATATATTTTGTTACCCGCCTTTGTCCCTGTTCAAGTCCACAATGCCCTTTCCTGTGCACTGGTGCCCAAAACTGTACACAAAATTCCATGTGTGGTCTAACCAGTGACTTGTATAATGAGAGAATAATGTTCCCATCATGTGCATCTATACCCCTTTTAATACAACCCATGATTCTATTTGCCTTGGCTGCTTCTGCCTGACACTGGCTGCTACAGTTAAGTTTACTGTCCACCAGGATCCCCACATCCTTCGCCTTGTCACTTTTACCCAGCGTTTTTCCGTTAAACATGTAATCATGAAATGGAGTTCCTTTTCCATGTGCATAACCTTGCATTTATCTGTGTTAAACCTCATCTGCCACTTCTCTGCCCAGGCCTCCAACCTATCCAGATCCCTTTGTAAAAACACATTATCCTCTATTGTGTTGATTACTTTACAGAGCTTAGTATCAGCTGCAAAGATTGATATTCTGTGCAATCCATGTGTAAGATCATTAATGAAAATATTAAAGAGGAGAGGGCCCAATACTGAGGCCTGTGGTACCCCAGTAGTAACAGGGATCCAGTTTGAGTATGTACCGTTAATTACTACCCTTTGTTTTCTATCACTGAGCCAGTTGCTTACCCACTTGCACACATTTTCCCCCAATCCAAACATTCTCATTTTACTTACCAACCTTTTATGTGGTAAGGTATCAAATGCTTTAGAAATATCTAAAAATATATGACATCCAATGTCCCCCACCCAATGCAGTCTAGAACTACTTCCTCATAGAAGCTTATAAGATTAGTTTGACAAGACCGATCTTCATAAACCCATTGCTGGAACGGCGTTTTTAGTTTATTTTCAGTGGATAATCCGGGGATAGTATCTCTTAGAAAACCTTCAAACATTTTACCCACAACAGAGGTTAAACTCACCGGCCTATAATTTCCCGGATCACTTTTTGACCCCTTTTTGAATATTGGCACCACATTAGCTATGCGCCAATCCTTTGGGACGTACTCCGTTATTATACAGTCCATTAATATTAAGAATAGGGGCCTATCTATGACATTACTTAACTCCCTTAGGAGTATACCAACAGGGCCTGGTGATTTGTCTATTTTAAGCTTCCTAAGACGGAGCGGCATTTCCTGAGTTAGAAAAGAAACATTTAAGTTGGAGTTTACCTCATTCCTCTGCTCATCTACAGGAAGGTCATCCTCCTCAGTAAATACAGTGGAGAAAAAAATTGTTCAATAGGTTTGCTTTGTTGTCATCGCCCTCCATAATATCTCCCTCAGTACATTTTAAAGGGCCAACATTTTCTTTTTTAATCTTTTTACTATATTTTCTTTTTTAATCTTTTTACTATTTATATACTTTAAAAAAATGTTGGGGTTACTTTTACTTTCTATGGCAATATGTTCTTTCCAGCTTTTCTGCCTTTATAATTTTTTTTACAAATTTAATTTTTTTCCTTATAGCTTTTTAGGGCCTCTTCACTGCCCTCCTGTTTTAAATAGCTGAAACGCTTTTTTTTTATTTTTTTATTGCCTCTTTTACATCTCTGTTAATCCACATTGTGTTTTTCCTGTATCTAATTATTTTATTACCATAAGGAATGTACCTCTCACAGTGGGCGCCAAAGATTTTTTAAAATATCCCATTTATTATTTGTTCTCCTATTTTTAAATACCTTGTCCCAGTCAATACGGTTAAGGGCCTCTCTAAGCAGGATAACATTAGCCTTCCTAAAATTCAGTGTTTTTTTTGGCTCCACAACAAAAAGCTCCCTTGAAGGATAAATGGAAATTTATTATATTATGGCCACTATTCCCTAGGTTGCCCCTCAACCTGAACCTTTGTTACTCTGTAGGTCTATTAGTCAATATTAAGTCTAGAAGGGACTTTCCCCACGGCTCCCGCACCTTTTGGGAATTATCTATTGGCAAAAACTTTCCCTTTGTGAGAGCTACGGTTTTAAATTTCCCAAATTTATGTCGGGTTTAAAGATCCCCCTCATTCGATTATTGTCTCATCTGTTTACCGAGGGGATACTTTTTGGGGTTTTAGTTATTTTGGGGGGGCCATAGCAACTCCTTTAGAATTATATTATTGTTACTACCCCATTTATTTTACCCATAAACTCCACTTTTCATTCCCTGTTTTTTATATCTTCCCGCAGTTTTGGGTTTTTAGACGGGAAATTTTACATAGAACATACACCTCCCCTTCCGATTTTTTCAGTCACCCAAATAATGAAACCCCGGGGAATTTAACCGGCCAGTCTAGCTTTCGTCCCCCCAATGTCTCATTTATCCCCTAGCAATTTTTTTCCAAAATTTAAAAAATTGTAGTTCATTTATTTTTGGTGAGATCCGGTACTGGTCACTTTCAATTTAGAGATTTTTTCAGCCTTTTCCCTTTCTCCTGTTTTTTTTAAACATTGCTACACCCCTCCCTCCACTCCACCCCTTTTTATTCCAAATTCCGTTTAATTTTTGGGTTTTTGTACCACCCCTCCACCCCTTTTAAAATTTTAAATCCCCCCCTCCCCCCCAAAAACCCCACTGGCCAACCCCCCCCTTTTTCCCAAATTTACAGCGCACCCCCTATTTTAGGGCACCCACCCCTAGAAAGAGTCGTACCAAACAGATTTCACCCAGTTCTCCAAAAACCCCAAATCCCTTTTCCTACAAAATTTTTGACCTTTTATTTACCCTCTCTCTGGTGGGGCCGTGAACTTTTTTTAAAATTTCCGAAAATTTTCCCTTTGGAGGCCTTCCCTTGAGCTTTTGGCCTAATTCCCTGAAACTTTTTTAAGGACATCACCTCCTCTATCTTTTTCTTTGGTCCAATGTGCCCCATGACACTGGATTCTCACCAGCCCCACCCAGCAATCTGTCAACCCGATCGCATATGCGAACTCGGACCACAATAAACAACATACGTTCGATACCCCTTTCTTTGGGCAGTTTCCCTGTCCAAGTTGGCAAGGATTCAGTGTTGCCACTTCTCATTTAGATCCAGGATCCGGGCTTCCAAATGTGTAGTGTGCACACATCTCGCACGCAGTAGCCCCTCAATGCTTTTCAAGGGATTTCATACTTTGCACAGGATGTGCACTGGAGAGCATTGATAATGGAACCAGGGGCGATGTTAAAAAAAAGATTAAGATACAAATAAAAAAAATCGTATATACGCCCCTTTTCTAAAATCCCCAAATCTAAGGCCCCCAATCTCAAGTACCACACTTATGCAAAAAGACACACTTTAGATAAAAGACACACTCGCACGCTCGATCCCTCGCTCGTTCACTTAGTATTAAAAAATTAATACCTTAATAAAATAGATTTCTTTCTATGGCAGATTTGTTAACAGTGTCTTATGGAAGAACTCTAGCAGCAAAGCTGCAAAACTGAACTTTTATTCAATCCCAAAAATTTGCAGCAAGCAAATAGTATTACAAATAGATTTATTTCTATGGCATATTTGTTAATGGTGTCTTTTTTTTTTTCATCTTCAAAATTTTTTATTATTTTCCAAACAAGAGTAATACAATTGCTTACAAAAACACGGGGGTGACACATTTTTGTGCAAAACAAAAAAGAAAACAAACAAACAGGCCAAAAAATTTGTTTACTTATTACAGCTAAACAAGAATAAGACCTAAAGAATTAACTGATTTGGAATAAGCGCTAAGTTATTTCATGTGCCAACACATTAAATAATAACCATCTAGAAAAGACTATTCCGGGCATAAGATAGTAAGTTCACACGGGTTACGAGTTCCTTCCCCACATCACCAGTCCTCCTCGGTAAGCATCTAAGCCACTTTAAAGAACGAGGATTCTGTCCACAGGTTCCATTTGTGTTTTATTTTCGGGATCAAGTGCGGAGGAGTCACAAGGGAGATTTTTCACTGTACGAATCAAACCTCTAAATTTCCTTATTTTCGGAAGGAGGGGATTTCCAATGCCTAGCAACAGTTAACCTAGTTGCTACTAAAATGTGATAGAAAACTGTTCTAAAAAATGTAGGGAATTCTATTAGATTTATATCAAGGAGCGCTAAGGCCTGGGTGATATTGACTTTAGATTAGGTTAATTCTGAGATTAGATCATCAATTTGCCTCCAGAGGACAGAGACATGTGGACAGCTCTACCACCTGTGTAGTAGGGTTCCAGTATGGCCACAACCCCTCCAATAAAGTGCTGAGTTCATCTGAGAATAGTGGGCTAGTCAGGTGGGGGTCAGATACCACCTCAAATGCAGTTTTTTTGAGACTTCCAAATGATTAATACATCTAAAGTGCTTAGTAGCGGCTGCAGAAGCTGCCAGCCAGACCTCGCTAGGGAAGTAACTTCCCAGGTCCTCATCCCATTTAGTCGAATAATATGGTTTAACTTGGCCTTCTTGCTGCATTAGAAGGTTGTGCATGACTGACAGCCCCCTTTCAAAACCTTTTTGTCCCTTTTTGAAAAAAATAGTGGGGGTTCCTTGGTTTTTTGGGCCAGGGGCCAACCCTGTAATATGTGCCTGACTTGTAAATATTTAAAAAAGGTGGAGCAGCCTAAATTGTAAGTGGACATTAGATCTGTAAAGGTCCTAAGATTTTTGCCCTTTAAAAAATGTGATAGTGACCAGACCTTGAGCCATCCAGTCTTTCACTAAGAGATGTGGGGAGGCCATTTGAAGTATAGTTAGGGAACAATCCTTTTTTAGACAGTGAAAAACCCCTGTTTGGGGGTTTTAAAATTCCAAACCAAAGCTTTAAAGGCTGCGTAACGAGGGAAAGGAAGGAGGCGAGTATTTGAGATCCAGGAGTTCCGCCATTAATAGATCTTAAACTGTGTAAGGAATCAAGGGGGAACTTTCAATCTGGGACCAGTGGTAAAGTCTCAAGTTCAGGACTGACATGCCTTCTCATTTGATGTTGAGGAATAGATATTGTTTTCTGCACCTTGTTTTGTTTTCCACCCCATATAAATACCAAGAAAAGCAATTGAATCTTATTGAGTAGGTTATTTGGTATAGGAGGGATCTTAATACATATAAAACTTGTGAAAGCAACAACATTTTGGTGACATTTATCTTAGCCATCCAGGACAGAGGGAAGATAGATAAGCACTTGGTTTCTTCTAGTAAAGAACTATATAAAGTGTCCATATTTTTTTGTATAGTGTGTTCTAAAGAGGGGGTAATTTTGATACCTAAATAAGGAATGTGAGTATCTTACCAAATAAAGTTTAATTTCGTTAAATTGAGTTTTTGGGAATCTGGGACATTTACGGGAGTATATTGGATTTTGCCATGTTTAAGCGATAGTAAGAGCTAAGAGAGTAGTCTTCTAAAATACATAGAAGGGGGTCTAAAGAGCGTTCCGGTTTACTACAGACAATTAATATGTCATCGGCAAATAGGCTGATTTTATGTTCTGTTTTCCCTACAGAGACACCGGAGATCAGGGCCAATTGCCTAATCCTCTCCACTATGGGTTCTATGCACATAATAAAGATTAAAGGGGAAAGCGGGTAGCCTTGTCTTGTGCTGTTGGCGATTGGGAAATAATCAGAAAGAAAGCCAGAGGCTAAGACTTTAGCCGAGGGGGCAGAGTAGAGTGAGGAAATAGCTTTAATTATGGGGCCTTCAAATCCAAATTTTAATAATACTTCAGTTAAGTAATCCCATTTGAGCCGATCAAAAGCTTTTTCCACATCTAATGATAGTAATACGGAAGGGGTTTTGTCAGAATTTAGCTTATGGATAAGATCAAGTACTCTCCTGATTCCATCACGGGTTTGATGGCCTTTGACGAAGCCAACTTGGTCTTTAACCAATATCATTTAACCTGTTCGCTATGATTTTAGCAAATATTTTTATATTACAGTTGAGTAAGGAGATGGGTCTGTAGTTGGTTACTTGGTCCGTTTCTTTGCCGGATGGGGGTATAGTGGTGGTTACTATTGTATTGAGCATCTCTTTGGGGGTTTCTCCTTTATTAATAATAGCTTGAAAAGTAGAGGTGTGGGGCCAAGGTGGAGTAAAATAATTTATAATACTCGTTTGTTAGGCCATCAGGACTAGAGATGGGCTAATTTTTCAAAAATTCTGTTCGCTGACTTCGCCGAATTTTCCGACAAAATTCATTTCGGTCCAAATTACTTTGGGACGAATCGCGTTAAAAAACAGCTATTTCCAGGCTGCACAGAGCCTGTAGGGTGCTGTAGAATGTTGTGCCATGCTTAAATATGCAGAGGGAACTTGGTTTGGTCTTCATACAATGCTGTATTCTAGTATGACACGCACATGACTGCCGCCGCTATTAGAATCGCTTCACTCTAAAATTCTCTGGGCACTTAGGAGGGCAAAACTGACCAAAAAACTGAAGCGGGAATGCAGCCTGATAAAGTCATGGCAGCGCCAGCTGAAAAAAAAGAGCTGAGGGTTCAGGTGGCAACATCAGTAGGCCACAGAGTGGCACAGTGACAGAATGTGGAGGTGACGGCAGCAGCCACAGCAGCCACAGCAGCATGAGGTCAGAGAGTGGCACAATGACATTCTGGAGGTGGCAAAAACAGGAGTAGGCCACAGAGTGGCACAATGACAGAGTGTGGAGGTGGCACAAACAGGAGTAGGCCACAGAGTGGCACAATGACAGAGTTTGGAGGTCATGGCAGGAGCAACAGCAGCAGCATGAGGTCAGACAGTGGCACAATGACATTCTGGAGGTGGAAAAAACAGAATTAGGCCACAGAGTGGCACAATGACAAGGTGTGGAGGTGGCGCAAACAGGAGTAGGCCACAGAGTGGCACAATGACAAAGTGTGGAGAGCACGACAGCAGCCACAGCAGCATCATGAGGTCAGACAGTGGCACAATGACATTCTGGAGATAGCACAAACAGGAGTAGGCCACAGAGTGGCACAATGACAAAGTGTGGAGAGCACGACAGCAGCCACAGCAGCAGCATGAGATTAGACAGTGGCACAATGACATTCTGGAGGTGGCAAAAACAGGAGTGGGCCGCAGAGTGGCACAATGACACAGTGTGGAGATGATGTCATCAACAGCAGCAGCATTAGGTCAGAGAGTGGGACAATGACAGAATGTGGAGGAGGCACAAACAGGAGTAGGCCACAGAGTGGCACAATGGCAGAGAGTGGAGGTGAAGGAAGGAGCAACAGCATGAGGTCAGAGAGTGGCACAATGACACGGTGTGGAGGTGACCGCAGCAACAACAACAGCAGCAGCAGCATGAGGTCAGAGAGTGGCACAATTACACATTGTTGAGTTCACGGCACCTGCAACAGCAGCAGCAGCATGAGGTCATAGAGTGGTACAATGACAGAGTGTGGAGGTGGGTGGCAATACCGGTCCCTGGTACAGATGGTGGTAGGCAGATGGAGAAACTGGCAGCAGATGTGTGACATCAGGCGGGTGGCGGCATCAGAATAGTGGCTGAGGCAGGTTGTTTGAACTCAGACTCATTTCTCACAGTTTGGGTGAGGCGTCATGGCTGATGTAATCTGACGCCTAAGGCATTGGGGTGTGGAAATCCTGGCCGATCCACGTCTGATTCATCGTGACAAAGGTCAGTCATTCCACATTTCCGGTGGACAAGCGGGTTCTCCTTGGGGTAACGATGGCCCCCGCCACACTGATGACACACTACTGGCCGGGCAGGACAGCTTCTCCACTGCAAACTCAGCAAGTTGCGGCCACACATCCAGTTTGGCTGCCCATATAGTCCAACGAATCTTCTAACTGGGGTGGCAGAGTGCTTTCCAAATAGGCCACCACCTGTTGGTTCAGGGTCTGCTCCACGTCCTTCTGCTGCTGCTGGCGAGTGCCCTCCTCACTAGGCGGGTGAAGGAAGCTGCTCATCAGCGATTCCAGACTTAGGTTGCTGCTGATGGAGCTGGTACTGCTCCTAACCCCCCCCCTCACCTATCCACAGCAGCCGCGGAAGTAGTACGTGAGCGCTGAGGAACCCATCTGCCGGATGGTGACTATTCGGTTGTCACTAACCAGGCAAATAAGCATGCTGTGGGCCATCTGCACAAGTGACTCAGAGGGACTCCCTGCCTCCATCTCCACTGTATACTGCCACGGTGCTTGCTGGTCATCTGCCTCATCTTCCTCATCTCCATCTACCTCCTCCAGCTGCTCCTGCTCCTTCGCTACTGTCACCTGGGTATAAAAACCACTAATTTCACCAGACAATGCTTGTACTACTATGTCCTCCTCCTCCTCCTTCTCCTCCAGTTCAGTCCCCTCCGGACTCATGTGGCCGCGAGATGTAGTCTCCACGTCTCCAGTCACCTGCCCAGACAGATTTTTCAGCATCTGTTCCAGGACATGAAGCAGTGGAATGACGTTATTCATCCCGTAGTCCTGCGACTGACAAATAATGTGGCCTCCTCGAATGGCCTCAGCAAATGGCAGGTGTCACGCATGAGCTGCCACTGGCTGACATCAAAGTTAAACAGGGGAGTACTCCTGTCCGACTGGATTATCAAAAAATCATTAATGGCCTTTCTCTGTTTATACAGTCGGTCCAACATGTGCAGGCTGGAATTCCAACAGGTGGAAACATTGCATATCAGCGTATGTTGGGAGAGACCATTCCTGTCCGCGGCACTCAGGAGGGTGTGCCTGCTTTGTAGGAATGTATGAATGCGTATCACATTCTTTCCTGGCCATTTTTCAGAATCTTCTGAAGAACGTGGAAGACTTCAGAACTTTTCACAATCACCCAGATTGGAACACTGCGCCATGCAGGCAGCATGGACCATCCCCCCTGTGCAGCGGCTGGAACCACCATCGTTCCTCCCATTGTCCGTCACCATGGTTCGATTTGCAGTTGGTGCGGAGAAAGCCCAGATCGAATTTCTTGCTGCATGACGCGGATCATGTTTCCTCCCCTATGTGAGACGTTTCGTTTGCCGAGGCAAGCCAGGTGTAGAACTGTGTACAACCGCTTTGTGCCCTACACATGTGGCATGAACTGGAGCGCACTTGTGAGACTGAGATGGTGTGGTGGTGGAGAGAGTCAGTGGAAATTTGCGCAGGATCAGCAGTTTGACACGTGAGGAGAAAGCGGCGTCTCCCTGTCCAGTGTTGGAGTGGCCTGGGCAGGAAGCACATTCACCCAGTGGCTGTAAAAACATGTACTGGCCCCGACCGTAGTTACAGCTCCACACAGTCTGGCGTGCCGTGCACCTTTGGAACACACTTGGTAATCACATGACCTGGCCCACCTGAGCGAGAGAGCTACATAATTGTGAAGTCTGTGTACTAACAAGCCTTTTTTGGAAAATAAATTATGGCTATGGAACTCTCCATCTCGGCACGGCACAACAATTAGGTTCATTCTCTGAGACGGTTGCAGTAGTCCACCAATTGGAAAGGGAGGGACTGCATACCAACCAACGTTGGTCTGACACGGTCACTTCTGCATCTTAGGATGGTTTGAACGCAACTGTTGTCTCATTTGCACATTCGCCTCGTTGAACACTGCTGGCGCCATGAGTAGCAAGGAGCAGGAGCATCTGGACTGAGATTGAAGGCAAAAGAGGAAACAGCTCCCTTCTGCAGAGTTGGTAGAGACTTGACTGTCTGCAATGTCATGCGTTGCCACTGGTGCTGCTGTTGCAGGGCGGCAGGATGGACCACCACATCTGAGCCAATTCTCCTCATGCTACGATGTGACGCTGCATGTGTTACGCAGGCCTGGTTTGCCAACGTTAGACTCCCGGGCCACGCTTCACTTTCTGCCCACCCAGATTCTACATATAACCCATATTCGGCTCCTCCGGTGTCCTTAGTCAAAGAACTGCCACAACCGCCGAGTTGCTGATTTTACCACAACGCTCCTGCACTGAGTGACTACTACCTGCCGCTCGCCAAAGAAATCGCTGAGACCCCTGTGACTAGCTACTTTTCTTGGACCTGCTAAATGAGTTTCTACCCCGTGGTCCTGCTTCTGGCTCCCGGCCACCGCCTCTGCTATTCCCCTATATCCTTCTGACTCACGGGTCACACTACCCACCTTTGCTGGCTGCGCCGAATGGGAAGGGACAGTGGCGGGTTGAGGACAGTTGAGGCCCCAGACTATAGATGGTGCGAATTTCACAGAAATTGCGGATTTCGTCGTCACTTCGCCGAATTCTCGCAATAAATATCTTCGTTCCGATTTACTTCGGGACGCATCACTTAAAAAAAACAGCTATTTCCAGCTGCACAGAGCCTGCAGGGTGCTGTAGGAACCATTTTGCCATGCTTAAATATGCAGAGTATCATTGGTTGGTCTTCATACAATGTTGTTTTTTAGTATGGAACACGCACATGACATGCGCCAGCTCTTAGGAAATAAAAAAAAAAAATAAAACAATTCGCCCTTTTCCCCATTTATATTATTCCCTGGGCACTTAATGAGGGCAAAACTGACCAAAAACATGAAGGGGAATGTATCCTGATAAAGTCATGGCAGCGACAGCTGAAAAACAATAGCTGAGGCTCAGGTGGCAACATCAGTGACAGAGTGTGTTGGAGGTGACGGTCGGCAGCCACAGCACATGAGGCGAAGATGGCACTATGACATTCTGGAGGTGACAAAAACAGGAGTAGCCACGAGAGTGTGAGCACAATTGACACAGTGTGTAGGTTACGGCAGCAGCCACAAAGCATCATGAGGTCCAGACAGTGGACAATCCACATCTAAGGTGGCAAAAAAAAGGAGAAGGCCACTAGAGTTGGCACAATGACACGACATTGAGTAGGTCAACCGGCAGCAGCCACAAGGCGAGCGCATAAGGTCAGACAGTGCACATTGACGGTGCGTAGGTCACAGCAGCAGCATGAGGTCAGAACAGTGGCACAATTACAGTCTGGATGTGGCAAAAACAGTGTATGGCCACGAGAGTTGGGACAATGACAACAGTGTGTGGTCACGGCCAGCAGCCACAGCAGCGGCATAAGGTCAGACAGTTGCACAAGACAGAGTGTAGCGAGTAGGTCACAGCAGCAGGCATGAGGTCAGACAAGGGCATAATGACATGCTGGAGGTGCAAAAACAGAGTAGGCCACAGAGTGGGACAATAACAAAGTGTGAATGGTCACGGCAGTTCCAGCCACAGCAACAGCATGGAGGTTCAACAGTGGCACAAATTACACAGTGTGTATGTCACTGGCTAGCAGCAGCAGTGAGGTCATCTACAGGTGGCCCACTAATGACACAGTGTGGGAGTCATGGCACCAGCAACAACAGCAGCATGAGGGTCAACAGTGGCACAATGACAATCGGAGGGGCAAAAACAGGAGTAAAGCCACAGAGTGGGAAATGAACACATGTGTGTAGGTCACCGTCAGCAGCCACAGCAACGTGCATGAGGTCAGACAGTGGGTCACAATGACATTCTGCCAGGTGTGGCAAATAACAGGAGGTAGGCCACAGAGTGGGACAATGACACATGTGTAGGTCACGGCAGCAGCCACAGCAACGGCAGAAGGTTCCCGTCATGGCACAATGACAGTGTGTAGGTCACGGCATCACCATCAGCAGCGGCCTAAGGGGTCCAGACAGGGACACACTGACAGAGTTGTGTAGTCAACAGCAGCAGCATGATGTCAGACAGCTGCACAATGACATTCTGAGAGGTGGCAAAAACAAGTAGCCACAGAGTGGGAACAGAGACACAGTGTTTAGGTCACGGCAGCAGCCACAGTCAACGGCATGAGGTCAGAGACAGTGGCACAATGACATTCTGGCAGGTGGCAAAAACAGGAGTAGGCCACAGAGCTTGGGACAATGACACATTGTGAGGTCACGGTCAGCAGCCACACGCAACGTGCATGAGTTCCGAACAGTGGCACAATGACAATTGTTGTAGGTCACGGCAGCAGCAACACAGCGGCATAAGGTCAGACATTGCACTATGACAAGGGGAGGTGGTGTCAATACAAGACCCTGGTAGAGATGGTTTGTGGCAGATGGAGAACCTGTCCAGCAGATGAGTGGCAAATTCAGGTGAGGGTGGGCATCAAATAGTGGCTGAGGCAGGTAGTTTGAAACCAACTCCATGTCTTCACAGTTTGGGTGAGGCGTCATAGCTGATGTAGTCTGATGCCTAAGGCATTTGGTGTGTGAAAACCCCTGGCCGATCCACACGCCTGATTCATCTTTGACAAAGGTCAGTTGTTCCACATTTCCCGATGGACAAGCGGGTTCTCCTTGGGGTAACGATGCCCCCGCCGGGCACTGAAACACCCGCTCTGATGCCACACTACTGGCCGGGCAGGACAGCTTTCTCCACTGCAATCTTGGCAAGTTTGCGGCCCACAACATCCAGTTTGGCTGCCCAGTAGTCCAGCGGATCTTAACTGTGGTGGCAGCGAGTGCTGTCCAAGAAGGCCACCAAACCTGTTGGTTCAGGGACTGCTCCAGTGCTGCTGCTGCTTGTTGGCGACTGCCTCCTCAATAGGCGGGTGAAGAAGCTGCTCATCAGGTGACTCCAGACTTAGTTGCTGCTAGATGGAGCTGGTGACTGCTTCCAACCCCCCCACCCTTCCCCCTGGCCAGCTGCGAGCAGTATTATACGATGATCGCTGAATAACCCCCCGTCAGACCTGTCAGAGGAGGGACGATTGCCGCAACATAGGCAGCGGAACCAACTGACTACGAGGATTTCCCTATAGTATTTGAGTTGTCCCTCCCTCTCAATAGCTGGGAAAAAGGCTCCCATTTGAGACGCGGTAACCGAGGGTCCAATAGGGTGGAGAGTACAGAAGTCATTTCCCTCATGCCTGATGCTGATTATTCGCTGTCACTAGCAGAAGGCAAATCAGCATGCTGCGGGCCCATCTGCACAAGTGACTCCGGAGGGGCTTCCATGCCTTCATCTCCACTGTATAACTCCACGTGCTTGCGGGTCATCTGCCTCAATCTTCCTCATATCCATTTACATCCTCCAGCTGCTGCTAGGCCTCTCCTCTCTTTCACCTGGGTAAAAATCCACTCATTTCAACCAGACAATGCTTCTGCTCCTATGTCCCTCCTCCTCCTCCTCCTCCATTCAGTCCCCAGCGTACTCATGTGGGCCTACGAGATGTTATGTAGCCACACTCCATCCCCTGCCCACACATGATTTTTCAACAACTCTGTTCCTGGACATGAAGCAGTGGAATGGACGTTATCATCCCGTAGTCCAGGCAACTGACAATAAAATGGCCTCCTCGAATGGCCCTCAACAAAACGGCAGGTGTAACGCATGAGCTCCACTGGCTGACATCAAAGTTTACTCAGGGAGCGTTACTCTGTCCGCCTGGATCATCAAAAAATCGTTAATGGCCTTTCTCTGTTCATACAGTCTTCCAACATGTGCCAGGCTTGGAATTCCAAAGGGTGGAAACATGCATATCAGAGTGTGTTGGGGAGGCCGTTCTGCCGCTGCAACAGGAGGCGGTGTTCCCTGGCTTTGTACGAAAGGAAAAAGTGCATGCACTGTTTGGTGCCATTTTCAGAATCTTCTGAATACTGGGAAGACCTTTCAGGAACCTTTTCACAACCAGATTTGAATCCACGCGGCGCCATGCAGGCGCATAGACCTAATCCTCCTCGGTGCAGCGCGACACCATTTTACTCCCATGGTCCGTCACCATGGTTGTCCGATTTGCGAGTGTGGCCAGAGAAAGCCCACACATTGATTTCTTGCTGCATGACGTGAGAGCAGTTCCTCCCCTGTTTGACTCTCGTTCGCAACGAAGCAACCAGGTGTAGAACTGCAATACACCAGCTGTGCCGCTACACATGTGGTATGATGGAGCAGTACTTGTGTAGGGCTGATATGGTGGTGGTGAGGAGTAGAGGAAAGGGCTGGACATTGGCGCAGGGCCGCAGTTTGACAATGTTGGAGAGAAAGCGGCGTCTCACTGTCCAATTTGTTTGTTGCCTGGGCAGATGAAGCAATGTTCACCACCCAGATGGGCCGTAAAGATATGTACTGGACCCATGATCTGTTGTTACAGCTCCAGAAAGTCCGCGCTGCCTGTGCACCTTGGAACAAACCAAGATAAGCTCAAGGACTCTGGCCCACACTTCTGTTCTATCTACATATTTATGAGTGCTTGGACTGCCTTTTTGGAAAATAAATTACGGCTTGGAACTCTCCATCTCGCTCGGCACAAGCCCTTAGTTCTCTGAACGGTGCAGAGGTCCACCCATTTTGGAAAGGGAGGACTGCAGTAACCCCCACAACTTGACAGAGCACGGTCAGCTGCTGACCACCATAAGATGGTTTGGACCATACTGGTTGTCCTCTTTGTAATTCGACTTGCTGAACGACTGCAGGCGCCATGAGTACGCGAGGAGCAGGAGCATCCGGACCGTTAGAAAGAAAAAGGTCAAGAGAAACAGCTCCTTCAGCAGAGTGGTGGCCTGACTGGCAGCAATGTCATGCTGCCACTGGCGCTCCCCGCTCACCGACTAAACAATAATCCACCTAACACCTCGCGAAAAACTACCCCAACTCTCCCACCCCATCTCGGAACCACCACATCTAGCCACGTTTTCTCCCAGGCCACCGGATGGTGGAACGCTGCATTTTGACGCAGGGCCGTGGTGCCAACGTTAGCTCCTTGGCCATGCTTCAGCTTTCTGCCCACAGATTCCTTACATATACCCATATCGGCTTCTCCGTGTCTTAGCAAAGAACTGCCACAACGCGCCGACGTATCGGATTTTAAGCCGCCAACGCTCCCGCACTCGAGTGACTACTGCGCCGCCGCTGCCTCGCTGATCCCCTCACAAATATGACCTCCATGCACTCTCATCATCTATACTTTGCCTGCCTACTGCAAGAAGCAGGGGATATTGTCCCCATTTCTTCGCTGCCAAGTAGCTGCTGACCTGCCCACACCTCAAGATTGTTCATCCCTCGCTATATAGTGGCGATGAGCCCCAGAGACACATAGTAGATCCTCTGGCCTGAGGAACCTGGATGGACAGAGGCGGGTTGAGGACAGGTGAGGCTGGCTGACCCCCTCCTCCATGCCAACTAAGGGTTTGTGTCTGACGTTCGCTACCAACTCTTGGCTGGGGTTTGTCAGATGTCCATCTGGGAGGAAGTTGAGTGACCCTAGTCAATCCAATCAAGAACCCGTGTGGTTGCTAGTCACACACGGCCCGCTAGAATGACATTGGCAGTTTGGTGGCCTCACCGAGTGACCCCTGCTGCGACGTCCCCTTGCTGTGCTGCGACTGGGCCTGGAATGTTGTGCCTCTGCCATCGCAGTGAAGAGCCTGCCCACCTCTCTGTCTGACATAACTGTTTGTTCTAAATTGTACAAACACTTTGATGAAGAATATGATAAATACACACCCGTATTTGACTCCAGATGTACCCAGTAATAAGCATGTAACCCTTGTGATATAAAATAAATGCGCTCCACAAATGGACACAGGAAAAAAATTACTTTGCATGTGCCGTTTAAAACTCTGGACCTGTGTATTTTACTGAATATAAAAGCACAAACATGCTTACTTTAACCTTCTATATGAATTATGCTACAGAATTTCTTTCTGTGGCGGTGAAAAACAAAGTTTCTTCTATACTGAGTACAACTGCAGAAAAACACTTATTAACCCTTGATGTAAATGTGCGCAAAAGAATTGAGCAGCCACAAACTACTACTTTGTGAGCGTGTTACAATTGCGTGTTTTCCTACACTACACAACAAGAGAAAGAAATTGTAATTAACCTTCGCTTGTGAATTATGTAACAGGAAAATTGTTATTTTGCGTGAAAAAGAAACGGTTCTTCGTGTAACCACAGCAGCAGAACAAACACTTAAATTAACCCTGGATGTAAATTGTGCAAAGAATTGAGCAGCACACACTACTAGCTTGTAGCTTTACAATTGCGTGTTTCTACGCTAACCACAACAAGAAACAAAATTTTAATTAACCTTTGCTTGCTGAATTATGGTAGCAGGAAAATGTAATTTTTGGCGGTGAAAAAGACGGTTTCTTGGAGACACCACAGCAGCAGAACAAACACTTTATTAACCCCTGGGATGTAAATTGTGCAAAAGAATTGAGCAGCCACAAACTACTACTTTGTTGCGTAGTTACAATTGCGTGTTTCTACGCTACACAACAAGAAAAAAATTTTTAATTAACCTTTGCTTGGGAATTAATGGTACAGGAAAATTGTAATTTTGGCGTGAAAAAGACGGTTTCCTGGAGACACCACAGCAGCAGAACAACGCTTAATTAACCTTGGATGTAAACTAGCACAAAAGAATTGAGCAACCACAAACTACTAGCTTTGGAGCGTGTTAAGCAAATGCGTGTTTCTACGCTACTCAACACGAGAAAATTGTAATTCGCTTGTAATTAGGCTACAGGAAAATTGTATTTTTTGGCGTAAAAAAGAAAGACGGTTTCTTGAGTCACCACGCAGCAGAACAACGCTTAATAACCCCTGGATGTAAATTGCGCAAAATTGATCAGCCAAAAATGAAGTGGTATTTGTATTGTAAAAAACGCTGTTTCTTTAAAATGAATACAACAGGAACGGCTTAATCCCCCTTGGATTTCAATTGCTGTAGGATACATTAAAAATGTATATCGCTCCAGTGGACGCACACTGACTTCAACCAATCCCCAAAAAAATCAAATAAACATTAAGAGAAGCTCTCTGAGACAAGCTAAACCCCCCAAAAAAAATCGTGTAAAAAAAATCTTTTTCTTCATAAGAGCTATAAAATCAGCTGCGCAGTCCCTTTCCCCTATCAGTACAGTGAAGGATGTGACTCCCGCGTCGCACCCGACTTATAGATGCTGACTCACGAATCCCCGGGGTCCTGATTGTTTCATCTCTCACATTCAGCAGGCATGCCCTTTTTCCCCCAGATGCTTTGCCTCATGTAAAGCCATGTCCGCACCATTTTTCCATCAAAACACAATTCGTTACCCAAGTCCCCCAATGACCCCCAAAAATTTACTCTTTTTAACTTTTTTAAAAATGCTGTAGGTCCATTTGGGGGCGGGCCTGGAGACTCAGTGGGGGACGTGTCTAGTGGCTCTCTACCGTCTCCCGTTCAACTCCTTAATCGTGGATAGCGACCCTAAGGGGGAAAAAAAAACCCCAGACCTCCAGGGGGAAAACCTCTGCTGCCAATCTTGCCTCCCACCCCCGGGTTCCGGGCTGGTAGCATCCTTACCAGGGCGCATGAACGGGGCCACGCGAGGAGCCGGGCCCCATTTTTCTTCCCGCCGGGTTTTGCAACACCAGAGCGCCCAAGCCCGGAAACCAGCCGCAAAGCCTGCTCCACTGGCGCCCGACCACCGCGGACCCTCCTGCTTCCCGCAGCCCCCCACGACCGTAACCGCTTCACCGCCAGGGACCCCGGCCACCGCCCGCTGCACGCACTTCGCCATTAACCCCCGGCTTGGAACTTAGCCCCAAGGGGGCCCCGAAACAGCCCCACCCCAGCGGTGACCTGAAAGGCGCGAGCCTTCCTGCTCCCCGCGGCCCCCTCGACTGACAAACCGCCCGCCATCCACCTCGCGGGCCCCCCCCCGCTCACCACCGCCACCGCCATTGATCCCCCGGGTCCCATACCCCCCCAAGGGGTTGAGGGGGCCTACAGACCAGGGGGTTTCCTCCTCACCCCCTTTTCACACCCGCTCGCCGGGCCCCCCCTGACTTGTCCCCTTTTCCCCAACTCAAGGGCCTACCCCCCACGAAACAGGCCAAAGCCCTGATCCCGCCAGACTGGGAAGCAAGGTTCAGCCCCCATGACCCCCCGACATTGCACTGCTTTTTGGGGCCCCTTTAAATGCCCCCAGGCCCCACAACCCGGGTCTTCCTAGGCAGCAGACCCCCCTGCACCCTCGGGGTCCGCTGACCCCCCGGGGCAGCATGCCTCATGCTTCACTTTTTCCTCCCCTCCGTCACCCTACCAGGGATCTCCGCGGTGCACCAAAACATGCATGGATCCCCCAACAAGTGCCATGCAGGGGGAGCACTCAGGGACTTGCCCCCCCCCCTCCCCCCGGGGGGTGGGATGCACCAAAGGACTCTTTCGGCTTTTCCATAAACTCCTCGGTTAACCCACCTCTCGCCCCACCCCTGAAATTCTCCAACCCCGTGCCCGGCTCCTCCGCCTCCCCCAAAGCCACAAGGGGCTGATTTTTTTCAAAACTGCCGAACATCGGGAAAACTGACTTCAAAACCCCATTTCTGAGGGGAAGGGGGGCCTGTAGCAGAAACCACCGCGGAAGACATTCACATCTTACAAAGGGGAGATGCTCTCGCGAAGCCATGCCGTAACCCGCAAGTATCTATCTGCCCTTCACCCTAACCTTGTCGCCCAAGCATCAGTAGTGCATGATTTAGGCCATCATGTCGAGGACCTGGACAACAGGGGGCGCCGGAATAACATCCGGGTGCGGAGGCTACCCAAAACTATTACTGATGACAGTATACCATCAGTCCTGACGTCCATCTTTAATAATGTCCTGGGCGAGCTGCCTTCTCACCTTATCAAGTTGGATAGAGCCCACAGAGCCCTTCGCCCTAAAGGGGCCTCACTCCTCCCAAGGGATGTAATTTGCTGTGTGCATGATTTTACCATCAAGGAGAACATTATGACGAAAGCTCGGGCCATGTGGGCGCTGGAATATGAGGGTGAGCAGATCCAGTTGTTGCAAGATTTGTCATGGGTCACATTGCAGAAAAGGCGCCTCCTGAAACCACTACTTTCTACCTTAAGGGACTTTCAGATTCCATATAGATGGAACTTCCCCTTCGCCCTCTCAGCCCGAAAAGATGGCCGTGTGGTCATCCTCAAAACCCATGAGGACATGCAACCTGCAGGACAGGCTGAACTAGATGGACGACGTGTGTTGTGTTAGCCTTACAAATATGAACATGAAAATTACCTTTTGAGCCTACAGATCCGTTTCCGCAGCTTCTGGACTGGGACGTCCTCTCTACTCCCTCTCTGCCATCCTGGCGCCAGTCATCCCAGAGCGGACGACCCTCCGCCGAGGGGACCCCGGCTGGACGCATACTTCCTCATACCCCACGTCGCTAGCACTGTTTTGAGGACTTCTGAGCTCTTTTACTAACATGCCTTTTATCCCTCTAGCTAGGAGCTGGTTTTACTGTTTTCCCGTCTGGGTGTTCACTTCCTAAATTTGATTGGAGTTATCTCCGGTATGGGCGGCCTGGCTGTGGCTCTAGCGTACCTTCCACGTACTCAATTTAACTTGGTAATATTCCTTTCGAGTTTTCAGTTCCGCATTCACTGTTCTCCTTACGGGGTTTAGACCCCGTCACTTCTCAACCGCAGGTGTTCCCATTATTTTTATTGAGCCTAGCGAACTCTTGTCCTTGCGTGCAGTCTCTCCTTCGGTGGTGTAGGGATTCTCCGCCGCTGGAGAGAACGCCTTTAGTGTTTGAGACGGGAGGTCGGAGGGGCCTCGGTGGGCTCATTAGGTTCTTTTTCTGCGTTTAATACCTTCTTCCTTCCATACAGGAGCACACTCTCGGACCCCTCCTTTCCTCCTCTCTCCCCTACCCGGAAACTCTGGATGTACCTCGATTTTTTTCTGGGTTTTCCTCCACTTGAATACTTGACCTAATTATGCAGGTTTTGTGACAATTGTTTATTAGGTGTCTCCCCTGTCTCGTGATTTCTGTTGTCTCCCTGCTGTACTCTCTCCCTTTCCACTCCCAACATGGTTACTTGCATCACCATTAACGCAAAAGGTCTAAATTCTGACGTGAAAGGGCCCTTCTTGTTGCTGAACTACGCTCTCTGAAGGGGACTCCCTTCTTAAGAGACCCACTTTGATCTGCGCGGCTCCTTTAATTTCGCCAAGGCAGCCTTCCCTGTGGCTTATTCCACCTCCAGCAGTCGGAAGAAGACTGGAGTGGCGATACTTTTATCGGGACCTGCCCTTTCCCGGGGTTCTACTCGGAAAATAACCCTCTGGGTCGCTTTTTTGTCCTCCAGGGATCTTATTGGGGCCCCGTGTCATGGCACCCGTTTATGCTCCCAACTAATCTCAAACCCGTTTCCTTTCAAGTGTCCTGAACAGATTATCAAGACTCCCCCCCGGGGGCCCTTATCCTGGGAGGGGATTTTAACTTGGTGTTCTCCCCGATGTCGGACAGACACTCCCTGCAGGGTAAACCTCCCCCAAGAGTCTCGCTACAAGCGTCCACGGAGTTGCGCAAGTTGATTAGAAAACATGGTCTCTATGACCTGTGGAGGATTAACCACCCAACGGACCGATCCTTCACTTTCTACTCCCCCCCCGCATCAGAGCATTCCGTCTGGGTCCTTCTATGGCAACTCCCAGCCTTGCGCATGATGTACACTGTGCAAATAGGCCCCATATCATGGTCAGACCATGCGCCTGTCTCTCTCACCCTAAAAACTGGTTCCCCCCGCACTCGATCCTGCCACTGGCGGTTGAACGACTCTCTGCTAAAAAGACCGGCACGGAGAGAGGAGATTCGCAACGCCCTCCGCAATTTATTCGAACCGAACAATGGAACGGTAAGCTCTGTCTCCACGTTATGGCAGGCCCACAAGGTGGTGTTTAGGGGAACCTGCATCTCCATGGGGGCTCGGATAAAAAGGGACGCGAAGGATCAAGCCAGATCCTTACATCTCCGACTTCAGTCCTTGCAGACCGCAATGTTCTCCAGACCAAATTTACGCACTCTGCGCTCCATTGTCGAGACCAGATCCCGTCTTAAAGACTTAGCCTTGCGGAAAGTCGAGCAGATGCTCCTCTATTCTAAACAGAGGTTCTATGACTATGGCAATAAAGCCCATACTCTTCTGGCCAGGCAGCGGTGGGATAGACGGGTTAACTCCACCCCTCAAGCCCTGAGGAGTCCCGATGGCTCCCTGACCTATGACCCTAAAACTATGGGATCCCTCTTCCATCAATTCTTTTCTGACCTGTACTCACTGCCCAGAGACCCCCAAGTCTCAGACGCAGATCTCCACGCCAGGATAGATGCCTACCTAAAGTCATGCTCTCTCTCTAAGCTACCTGGGGAAGCCACTGAGATACTTAATTCCCCTATTGAACTGGATGAACTATTGGGAGTGATCAAAGACCTCCCCAATGGCAAGGCCCCGGGTCCAGATGGGTTCCCATACTCGTATTACAAAACAATCGCCCAGGAGTTAGCCCCTTGCTTGCTCCCTCTGTATAATAGCTTTCTAAACGGCTCCCCCATCCCCAGGGATGTCCCACTCTTATCTTGCTCTCATTCCCAAGCCAGGGAAGGACCTGGCGAAAAGTG
>JAODAL010052463.1:0-25961 GCA_025379985.1 Phyllomedusa bahiana
TAAAAAGTGCCGGAGAATGGAGCCTTTCAACCAACATTTTAGTTTCACTGGACATTGACTATACTGTCCTGGGCCAACAGCATGAGCACCCAAACCTGCAGACCCTATTTAAAAAGTGCGGAAAAAGGAGTCTTTCAACCACCATTTTTAGTTTCACTGGACATTGACTATACTGTCCTGGAAGCAGCAGCATGAGCCCCAAACCTGACATGACCCCCCAGATTTAAGAAGTGCCGCAAAAAGGAGTCTTTCAACTCACATTTTAGTTGGAAACTGGACAACTATAATATATCTGTCCTGTACCGCAGAATGACCATTAAAACTGTCTGACCACAGTTTAAAAAGTGCGGGTAAAAAGGAGAGTCTTTCAACCACCATTTTAGTTGACTGAATTGACTATACTGGCCTGGGCACAGCATGACCAGGGCCGGAGTACAGTGCGGTGCGGTGAAAGCCCAAGGCTGGCGTTCCGTCATTATTAACAGCAGGTTAAATGCCCTGATGACGCAGCAACGAAAATGTGTGCTGAAGCAAGAGTGCGGAATGCGGAAAGTGTGAGAAACTCAGCCTTCCTCTGTACTACAGTCTATACCTGGTAGCGCTTGCCCCTCAGTATGAGTGTGGACCAATGAGCTTCACTTGGAATATACTGGTGAGTTAACGCTCCTGTCACCAACCAGGGTGCCCTTTTTCTTGGCATTATTTTTCTATTTTACTCAAAGTGCTGGTGAAATGGTCTCTGTACTTTGTTCTCTGTCTTGGGCTCCATACTCCATGTTTCTCTGCGAATAACCTACATCTGGTCAAGATTTCCTTGTACCTCCCTTGTACAATTCGAGGAATTTTTTTAACTGCTATTTTGTATCATGCAAGTTTTTATAGTACTTTATTCTAGCAAACAATTTTAAAATAGGATGGATCCCACCTTGTTTTGTTTCTCTTTTTTTCATTGTATTAATTGGTCTGTCTCTATACAGGGTTGATAGCTATGTTATAGATCTTGCGAAAATCAACGTCATTTTGAATATGTGTCCATTAACAGTGTCCTTCCTATTCCTGTTTTCCTGACAGCACCATCACCCATTGAGCCACTCTTGACAATTGTGATGAAACAAAGGTCTGTTAGAAACAACACTTTTAGAATTGGACCTGTAGTATAGGCTGCATGTCACCAGCAAAAATGCCCCCAAAAATTAAAGCATGACCCTTGAGCATTTGGTCAATTGCTGAGTAACATAGGTTCTGTTAGAAACAACATTTTTTATAATAGGACCTGTAGTATAGCTGCATGTCACAGCAAAATGGCCCCAAAATTCAAGAGCATGACCTTGAGCATCTTGGTAATTGTGGAAGAACCTAAATGTTGTTAGAAAAACATTTTTTTATAATAGGATCTGTAGAAGAATTGGCTGCATTTCAAAGCGCATGTCCCAAAAAATTATAAAAAGGACGTCTCAGCCACTGTTAAAATTTGTGAGGGGAGAATATGCCACTTAGAAGGAAGCCAAATTCTATTCCAAAAGGCCAATAATATAGCTGTATCTCACAGCAACATGACCCAACAAATTATAAATATGATTCTCAGCCAACTATTAAAAATTGTGAGGGAGAAATGCAACTTTAGAAGTTACATTTCTGTTCCAAAGGACCCATGATTATTGCTGTATCTCACAGCATCTTGACCTCAAAACCAGTGACAATGCGAATACTTCTTAAGATAAAGTGGAGTTAATGGATACGGGTTGTCATGAAACCTTGCTGTCTTTTACAGTACCCTCACAGCAAAAACATCAAATGAAATCTGGTGGAAATGAGAATAAAAATTGCAGTAGAAATGACTCATTTAAAAAAAAGTTTTCAAGGGACCATTTCTGTTTGAAAAAGGAATGTGAAGTAGACGGAAACTATCGTGTGACATCGG
Organism: Phyllomedusa bahiana; assembly: GCA_025379985.1. Lineage (NCBI taxonomy): Eukaryota > Metazoa > Chordata > Amphibia > Anura > Hylidae > Phyllomedusa > Phyllomedusa bahiana. The sequence continues at coordinate 1,922 of JAODAL010052463.1, forward strand.
CAATTTGGGGGGCCACAACAGCATTCAGAGATCCATGCCTGTAAATTCATCTTGATGAATGTCAAAAACGATCCACATTATCTGTGGAAAAGCCGGATTGCGTTTGTCTGTAATGACTCCTCCAGCTGTGTGAAGCGTTCCTCCGTCTGATATGACGCTGCGCTGTGGGCAGGAAAAACACTCTATGGCGTGACGAGCCAGTCGGGCCATTCGTCCCATTTTTGGATACCCAGAAGGTCTATTGGGTCCGGCACACATGCAAACTTCGGTGTTGAGACGCAGATAGTGCTGCCCATCGATTCTTAAGCTGATCTCTGTGTGTTGGATGTTGTTGCCTGCATTGCATGCGGTGGTGAGGTGAGTAAACAAAGATTGCCAGAGGTCTCCCATTAGGCTTCTGCCAGCTGGCCTGCTGCTGCCGCTATGCCTACTTGGCACTCTCTGCTGTCACGTCACTGATGTTGTTCCACCGTGACTTTGGGGAACGTGAAGCAGAAGCAACAGATGTCTCCAGAGGATCAATCTGCATGGCTCATTTCCTGCATTGTACTCTCTATTTGGGTGGGTTGGAAGGAAAGTGCGGATTTTTGTTTTGTACACGGGGATCCAGGAGGGTGGCCACCAGTAACTGTTGTGATCGTTATTTTGATGGCCTTTTGCGGAAGGTCATGTGGACGAAATTGGAGTTCCAAGCACTCATGGGAGAGATGGAGCTTGATTTCCCAAGCCTTCTGGGTCGAGGGGCACTAGCAAACTGATCATTCCTCATCTTCTCCTTCCGCATCAAAGTCGGCGCCACCTCTTTCCAAGGCAGGGACGTCGGTAACATCGGTTGTCTAGGAATACCTCTCCTACCTCCTCCTCCGCGAGCCTCGGCACAGCTCAACACGCCCTGGCTTTGCCTGAGTTTGATGCACCCTGAGAGCTGTGCGCCACCTTGCACTAGCTCTGGACCCCGAACCACCTGCCTAATGAAGACAGATGTGAAATTGTGAAACTGTCGGGCCTTGTGGATTGACGGAGAGAAAGGCTCCGTTAGTCCGCAATCTGTGTCCGGTCTCCTCCTCCATCGCTGGCGGGACTGTTGTTTCAGAGTGTCCATCGATCGTTCCAGAACTAAGATCACCACAATGCTCATGCTGACAAGGGCATTGTCCGCACCTGACCATTTTGGTGGCTTCTTTCAAAACTGGAAAGGATGTGATGCACGAGCTCTTCTCACCTGCCTCCACTCTCGGTGGTTTCAACCAACCGAGGTCCGTACCGCTGCTTGTCAGGCATGTGTCCACTAAGTACTGCGTAATGGCATTGCGCTGCAGCACCACAATCGCTGGACATGTGGAGGGTGGAATTCCAGCGTGTTGCCCACGTCAACATTGAGGACGGTTGACGGGGGAGGCCGAGCTGACGCTGCAACGCAGACAGGGCGGGACGAAGCAGGGTGCGAACGGCGGAGGGATGGAAGTGCTTACTCAGACTCGAGGAGCCTTCTTCAGCAGGCAGTCCAGACACGGGTAGCTCTTTAGAAATTTCTGGACGACAATGGTTCATGGAATGTGCCAGGCAAGGGATGTGACAGCAACTCCCAGCCTAACGATTTAAGGGCATGTGCACCGCAGATTTCCGACCGTTATCGCACACAACCTTGCCTGCGACACGGTTCTTAGTCACCAGCACATGACGTCGGTCTCGTTGCCTTAGAGCCGTCCCACAGTTCCTGACCTGTGTGGTGGACGGTTCCTAAGGGGGGAGGGGGGGGGGGGGGAAGATTAATTTAACACACGGCCTGGTGTCTCTGGGCACGTGATGCCACCAGAGGACCGTGGGGGAAAGAGCCCTGCACCATCCCTGCGGGTTTGAAGAGCGTGCGCCGAGCCTGAGAGCCACCGTAACCCCAGAGACACTCCACCCAGATCACCCAGTGAGCTGTCACAGAGATATAGCGGGCCTTGGCCGGGCTTACTAGTCCATGTGTCGGTGGTGTTATGGTCTTTTGCGGACACAGATGCAGACACGCGCTGAATTTTAGATGACACGTGGTGGCCAGGGCAGGGACGGCTTTTCTGGCAAAGGAAATGCCTGCTCGGCATCCTGGTAATTGGGGGCAGGCGTGGGCCCTTGACGGGGCGGAAACCCATCTGTGTCCACCAGACGGAAAGGGCACATTTCAAAGGCCAAAAGCCTGGCAATGCGACATTCAGGTTTGGCTTTGGGTGTTTGGGTTAAAGTGTTTTCTTCTGTTACCAACTGGACAGACAGAAGGCTGGCTGCTAAGTAGACTGGCCGCTGTATGCGTGCAGGTCGTTCAAACTGGCGGAGGAGAGGTTAGGATGGGTCTCTGGTGGTTGCCGGTGGTACTTCAGGCGACGGTGGAGGATGATCCCCTGATCATGACTCTGAGAGTCAGGGCAGCGAGGACGCTGGTGGTGGCGGAGGAGGAGGAGGGGTGACAAGGGTGTGACAGTGGTTGGAGGCCCGGCGTCGGTCTGGCTTTTTTTGGCCAAGTGTTCCCTCCATTTCCAAATCATGCATTCGCTGCATGTGATGTAGAATGTTTGGTGGTGTTAACCTCTTAAGGTTCTTGCCTCTACTTTATGCGTTTACGGCAAATGGCGGCATATGACATCGCTGGGTGAATCAGGGCTTGCTTCAAAGTAGGCCAGGCTTGAGGAGGTCCTGACCTTTTGACGGCGGATAAGCGTGGAAGCGGGTTTGCGCTGACCGTTTGGCTGGAGGAAATTCATCCACCACGAGTACACGGGTAATCTGCGACCGCCCTCTCCGCTTTTCGGTGGCGGGACCCGTATTGTCACTTCCCCATCGTCTTCTCTCGTCCACTGTTTGAACGCGCTCGCAAAGCAAATTGCTGCGGAAAGACCAGGATGGTTCCGCAATGTCGTCCATCGTCATCATCATCAACACAGGTGTCTGGTCGTCCTGGACTTTCTGCATCCAGAAGCTGCGGGTACAAGCATGGGGCATCTGCAAGGCGTTGCGAGGCGCCCGTGATTTTTGTCCGGATTTGGTCAGGCTTCTTCACCTCTTCTGATGGGCATCAGTAACTGGGCGTCAGAGCAGACTAAATCATCCTCTGATCTTTTAACATGCCTCTGTACCAACCGAATTTTGTCTTCAACGAGGTCTTCAGACAATGCGATTATCCACAGTGGTGGGTACTACGATGTTGACTTTTGGGGCTGCTTTATGTTGGAACGGACGCTGATGATGCTGATGAGGACATTTGTGGCCAGTGGACTGGTCGAGGTCGAGGAGGTTAAGACTGCTGGATGCAGGTTGCATTAAACCACTGAAGGACCAGATTGACGACGATGTGTAGTTACTTAGTTTCACAGGGGCACTGACCCAGCGATATGTCCAGGCCGCCTTGAGGGTCCTGCAACTGAGATCCGCTGGCATGCGTGTTGTCGCCAGCACCTGGAAGGAAGCACCTTCTTCGTAATCCTCTCCTCATGTGCTACCCCCCTCTTTGTCGCTCTTTCCACCTGCATTTCGCTCCATGTCCATGAATTATAAAAATTTGAGAAGGTATGGAATAGTTTTGGAAAGTCTCTTATTAAACGTCGGCAAGATCACAGCTGATCTCAAATCCCTTCTAATCAAAACAAAATTGTGGATTCAAATTATACTGCAATGGTGTATAATCAAACAAATATGAGAAGGGCAAAGTCCAAAAAACACGTATCTGTTTATGTATTTGGTATAATAAATGGTATTTTTTGACCTGTTCAAATCCCACTGTGGTGTATTATAGAATTGCTGTTTTTAAGGATCTTACGTAGTTCGCTGCGTCAATGAACAGCTACTGGTGTGCGCAAAAGTCAAAAACACGCTATACCGTTATGTTTGATATAATATAAACAGGTATTTTTTGCACCTTTCATTTCACTGTGGGTGAATATAGAATTGCTGTTTAAGATTTACGTAGGATGCTGATTCAATGAACAGTATGGGTGCGCAAAAAGTCAAAAAAAACACGTAACTGTTACTGTTTTGATATAATAAACGGTATTTTTGCACCTTTCAATTTCACCTGTGGTGAATATATTAGAATTATGCTGTTTTAAGATTTACGTAGTTGCGCGTCAATGGAACAGTACTGGTGTGCGCCAAAAGTCAAAAAACATCGTAACTGTTATGTTTTGGATTTTAATTATAATGGTTATTTTTTGGCACCTTTCAATTAACCTGTGGTGAATTAGAATTGCTGTTTTAAGATTTTCGTAGATGCTGAGGGTCATATGAACAGTACTGGTGTGCGCAAAAGTCAAAAAAAAACCGTAACTGTTATGTTTTGACATAATAACGGGTATGTTTTTGCCCTTTCAATTCACCTGTGGTGAAATATAGTATTGCTGTTTTAGATTTACGTAGATGCTGGCGTAACATGAACTGGACTGGGTGCGCAAAAGGTCAAAAAAAACACGGAACTGTTATTGTTTTTGATAGAATAAATGGTATTTTTTGAACCTTTAAATTCACCTGTGGTGAATATTGAATTGCTGTTTTTTGATTTACGTAGATGCTGCGTTCAATGAAACAGTACTGGGTGCGCAAAAGTCAAAAAAAACACGTAAACTGTTATGTTTTGATATAATAAATGGTAATTTTTTGCACCTTTCAATTACTGTGGTGAGGACTGAATATAGAATTTGCTGTTTTAAGATTTACGTAGATGCTGCGTCAATGAACAGTCTGGTGTGACGCAAAAGTCAAATAAACACTTTAAACTGTTATGTTAAGATATAATAAATGGTATTTTTTGCACCTTTCAATTCACCTGTGGTGATTTAGGAATTGCTGTTTTAAGATATACGTTATGAGATGCTGGTCAAGAACTAAGTACTGGGTGCGCCAAAGTCAAAAAAACACGTTTACTGTTATGTTTTGATATATAAACGGTATTTTTTGCACTTTCATTTCACCTGTGGGAATTTAGAATTGCTGTTTTTTTAAGGATTTACAGTCAGATGCTGCGTCAATGATACAGTAAGTGGCGTGCGCAAAAAGTCAAAAAACACGTAAAATCTGTTATGTTTTGAATATAATAAACGGTATTTTATGCACCTTTTCAATTCACTGTGTGAATATAGAATTGCTGTTCTTAAGATTTTACGTAGATGCTGCGTCATTGAACTGTTACTGGGTGTGCGCAAGTCAAAAACCACGTAACTGTTATGTTTTGTTATAATAAATGGTATTTTTTCGCACCTTTAATTCACCTGTGGGGAATATAGAATTGATGTTTTAAGATTTACGTAGATTGGCTGCGTCATGAAACAGTACTGGGTGCGCCAAAAAGTCAAAAAAAACACGTAACTGTTATGTTTTTTGATTAATAAATGCGCTATTTTGCACCTTTCAATTCACCTGTGGTGATATAAGAATTGCTGTTTTAAGATTTACCGTAGATGCTGCAGTCTCAATGAAACAGTATGGGTGCGCAAAAGTCAGAAACACGTAACTGTTATGTTTTGATATTTTAACGGTATTTTTGCACCTTTCAATTTTCACCTGTGGTGAATATAGAATTGCGTGCTTTTAAGATTTACGTAGACTGCTTGCGTAATGAACAGTTTGGGTGCGCATAAAGTCATAAAAACTCGACTCGTTATGTTTTGATATAATAAAACGGTATTTTTTGACCTTTCAATTCACCTTGTGGTGAATTATAGAACTTGACTGTTTTTAAGACTTTACGTAGATGCTGCGTCATATGACAACAGTACTGGTGTGAGCAAAATGTCTAAAAAACACGTAACTGTGATGTTTTCGTCTACGATTACACGGTATTTTTGGCAACAATACAACCTTGTGCTGACTACAAGATTGCTGGATTGTAATTGAAGTGAAGGTGGATATATCAACAGTCCCAAAAATTAAATTGAAACACTATCTGAAATGCTATACCTGATTAAAAGTGGTGTTTTGCAGCCTATAAAGAGACCTGCAGTTACTAGAAATGTGGTTTATCCAATATAAGTTCAGGCTGCCCAAATATCCAGGGAATTATTTCATTAGCAAAACTCGTTATTATAAAGATCTTACCACTCACACTGGTCTACACTAAGTCTTGGTGAACCTTTATCCAATGTTCTTTATAGATAGGAGTTGTCTGTGTTCGCCCGCGGGGAGGCCCCCCCCGCTCCCACCTGCCGTGGAATTTACAGACGGTAGATGATGCTTTAAATTCTTAGCTAACTAATAAATTCTTCAAATCTACTGGTGATGTAAATTTAAACTAATTGGACGGATCACAGCTAATGTAGAGGTTCTCTCGTGCAGGAAATGACTAATTTCGCGGAGCTGTTTGGCCACAGACAAGGAGCGCAGGTCCTTTCCCGATGAGACGATGACGAGACATGAGGCTGTGAAACAGGAATCGATGTTGCTATGTAAAACGAGGTCATTGTGATTTTCCAGCCAATTTTCCCCACAAACCTTACACATCCAGACATTGATCTCGCACACACATGTCACCTGTCTTTTCTGTAATTCTGATTGCTGGCCGCCCAAAATTACAGGAAGCGCCGAAAAAAGGCGCGATCTTAATAGTGATGCTCAGATTTTAACTTAATTATAGCATGATCTGGAAAATTCTGATCACCATAAAAACTTGCCGATTTCAACTTTGTCGATAAAAATCGCTCACTCCTCAACACTAGTTATGACATCAGGAGGCTTATCAATTTAGTAATAATTTTTTACATTTTCAAGAAAATTTGCGAAAACTTTTTAGGGATCAGTCCAGTTGTGAGTTCGCTTTGAGGGGCTTGAATGTTAAACACCCCCATAAAGGACTACATCTAAAAAACTGCAGCCCTACAGGGTGAAGATGAAATTTCTAAATCTTGCTTCTTTTGCAGGTTTTACATTTGTATCCATTATTTATTGAAACACAATATATTTTGAAAAGGAAATGCAACTCAATATTGATTTACCTGATCTTCCATTTTTTAGAGAAGCTTTGCCCTTATGTGCTATTTCACTCAACCAGGCGGGTTAAATAACATGACAGATTTATAGGTTATGTCAGTATGCATGCGGCAATACCAAATACTTTTTAATTGTTTTAATCTTTTTGGGGGTGATTTGCAATGGGGAAAGAGTGTTGTGCATTTTTTAATTTTTGTGTGTTTTTTTGTATTTTGTTTACATTTTTTTCTTACTTGCCCCCATAGGGGACTAGACTCGACGATTGTTTGATCGCTGGTACAATATGTATGACTGGGTCTTTCCATGGATGTTAAGTATTCACCGTCTATGATAAATTTAGTTATGTTTTGGTGGAAAGAAATCTATGTTTTCAGTTGATAATCCCTTAGATTGGTATGGCTTGATACATAGATTGATATATAAATTACCTCCTGACTGTATGGAGGGGCGCTGTACCTGCCGTACCTTAGTTTGTCTGTTATTTTAACAACAATTCCTTTAACTTGAGATTTACTTTCACTATAGATAACCATCTCATTACTTTTTTAGATCTCTAGTTGTATGGTATACATGATGAAATAGTTACTACCAGTACTTACAGAAAACCTACTGCAGGTAACACAACTCTATAATTGAACAGTTACCATTCGAAATCGACACATAAATCTGTTCTGGTAGGTGAACTTGTGCGTGCTAAGCGCAACTGTAGTAATGTTGATTCCTAACTGAAGGGGGTTACAGACATTTGCTACAGACTCAAAAATAGAGGCAACCCTAAATGTTTACTGGATAGGGCTGTCAAACAAGTATCACAAAGAAATGATCTCTTAAAATGTAAGCCCAAATCCAGATCACTAACTAAAAAACCTATCCCAGTGTTAGATTGCAACAGACTCGACTTGAAGAAATAAAGACTAAATTCTTAAGTTCCTAAATACTTACCCATCCTACAGAAGGATGATATTTTTGACTCTGTGTTATCTAAAGGATGCCAAGTAGTCTTGAAGAATGCCAAGTAGGGAGTATGAAACTCTGGGAAACTCGTTATCCTCTAATATATTTTGTTCAAATAAACCACACAATACATGGTTGAATTGAAAAGGTTTTTACAGATGTGGCTCCAATCCTTGCCACACCTGTAACTTTGTATTCCTGTGTAAAGAATTTTTAAACTCATAGAGCACTAAGAAATTTCCCATACAATAATACATAAACCGCAATTCCCACCATGTAATCTACATGTCTATTTGTACTTCTTATCAGCTCTGTTATGTTGGGTGTACAATTAGGAAATTAAAAATATGAATATTGAAACATATTAATGACCTATATTGACCTATATTAATGACCCAATACCCTCCAAAATAAATCCAATTTAGCGAAACACTTTATATCAACATACCTGTGATTATGATACCCTAAAAGTGTTTGGAATAGAAAGGTGCAGCAAACCAATGAGAGAAGGTGACATTGATCTTTATCTATGGAATATTCACTTAAATCCCAGATGCGAAATTGTGTTTCACTATTAATCCATCTATATCTATTGCACTGTTTTTTCTATATATATTTTATGTTTTATTCTTTTCTGTTTTGTTTAGTTTTGTTTACATATCGGACATACCATTTTGCTTCATGTTGTAGATATAAACTGTTTCATGTGTGAGCATTACTTACTTCCTATAATTTTTCTCATTTATTGTTTGTCATATTATGTATAATATTTCTATTGCTCCCTGTGGCATCTTTGTGCTATCCATATATTCCTTAAAATTCTTCATTCTGTTTGTTGCGCTCTCCTCTCTCTGTGCGCATGTGCAGGATTGTTCTAGCATTCCATGCTTTGTATCTTCAGGTTTCCATACTGTCGGCAAGCGTTCAGGATGCTTATGCATGGGACAACATTTATGGACAACATTTATCGGCACCATTTAATTTTCTTACTATGGCCTGGATGGGGGTAATATTTCACCATAACTGAGCGGAAGACCGAGGAATTATCTAAATACCGGGAAACTGGCATTTTTCACTTAGGGAAGTTATACCCCGATCTGTATAACATTAAAAGGTGAACATATCACTGAATATTTTTTAAATACTCTACACAAGGGAGTGCTTGTCTCTTTTGCTCTGACAGCATACTTAAAGAGCATCTATCACCACCATACAAACACGCAAAGATTTATAGTAGATGAAATTATAAGACTTTTCTCAAATATGTCATTAGTAAATCGGAGGATTTTACTCAGGGAAATATGTTTTACTTTTACTTTGTCAAACAGAGATCCCAATCTAGCAAGATATGTCTGTGGGAGATACCAAGTGTGCAGGGAGAGCTAAGTCTACTTGCTGCCAGTACAAAGTTAACAACTCTCTCCTGACATACATGCACAGACACAGCACACCGGGAACATATGTTGCAAGGTTTTTCTTGTTTTCTTTCCCGCCTCCCCCTCCATACACACAGGCACCATATTTAATCCTGCAGGTATAACACCCTGCAAAGAGCTTCACAGTGTACAGATGATACAGATATACAGGATCCACACTGCACCCAGCTCAGAAGGAATAAGTTTCACAGAGCTGTAAACCTAGTGATCCATCATACTGTCAAGAGCCAAACCCCTTTTTTTTTTGTCCCTTTTTTAAAAAACTGAATTAAGGTGAAAAACTTTATATCCCAAAAAAAGCTATTGAGAAAGTTTTTAGATTTTAGTCTTCTATTACTTCATAAGGTTCTCTGGAGGTGACCATGTGTGTGCAAGATATAGTTACAACATTGGTTTGACAAGTGTAAACAATTGATGGCTATAGTCCGCATGCCGCCCTAGATTCCCAGTTCATGCAACCAATTTTACAACAACTTAAACATTTTCCTGAATTGGGCATTTTTTCTAAAATGTTATTCAATATTTATTGACTTGTCAGGACTTTTATTTATTGATGTGCTGCACTATAAAATTTTTTTTTGATTTTAAAAAAAATAATTTTTTAGTTGAACAATTGAGCCAAATGCAGAGGCAAAAAAATTTTTTATCGATCCAATCATGAGAGAGGCAATTTTTTTTTGTTTGCAGAACATGTATCAGAAATAACATGTTTGTATTAAAAGACAGGCATACAAACAGATACCACTGTTGAACGTCCTGGTTATATTACCCAGATTTTTTACTCTTGGAAGATACAAGAAGAATAATGCAAATCAGTAATTCCATTACACTTTGTATGGCCATTCAAGCTATGCATATCTTCTTTTTATATTACGGTATGTATGACTCACAACCTGCTTACCCTCTAGCATTCCTGCCTGATGGGGAATCCTCAGAACATTGTCATAAATCTCGTAGAAAACATTTTTGCTTTCTGCTGCTAGTATTATAACATTTTATTTAATCTTGCATCATTAGAGGAAATGATTATTTTCACTGAGGCAAAAGAAAAGCCAGACAGTTATTTGCCTCCTTATTTGATTTGTGTTCAAAGAATAGTGTTTGAAAAAAGTAATACAATGCTTTTTACTTATAAATTATACTATAGGTCCCCCAGCCCACATCAGAACTGTAGGGTTATTATATGGCAGGCGCACAGACTTCTTGTGAAATGTATGGCTATCACAGCTAGGTATATCTTCTTCAACCTTTGCTCTCTTGTCACTGAATACTGTATAATAGTGCTGAAAGAAATATTGCTGCTCTAATTACTCTCTTTGTGAGTTGTTACAGTTAGCCTTGGCGCTAATTGATTAACCCTTAGAAAACAATCAATTAGATTTCATCTGGGTTCCGCCCAAGTCAGACCCATGCACCTAATTTACAGCTCTGGTCCCCCTGAAATCAATACAGATTTATGCTTCGTTTGGAGAGCTATAAAACAAGGGTGACAACAGGCTCACTAAATAGTTGACATGAAAACTGAACCCCAGCTGGTGTTGCATCAAATTCAGAATACAATTACATGGCAACCATGGTACAATGCCTAAAGGAAATTATGTAGACATCCATACTTAAGCTGGTAAAACAGATAAGCTTACTTTCCAAGAATTTTGTGTATTGATTTGCAACCTGTGTAGCGTTTCTCTCGGTCTAAAGCAAACATTAATTGTTAAAGAAAAGACACATTGGCCATTGTTAAAATGATCAGGTTCCTCAATTAATCAGACAGGGTCCTTGTGAGATATATTGTAGTTTTACTTTTCTACTAATAAACATTATAGAGACCAAATGCAAATCAATGTAAATTTTCAAAGAACCTATTTATCTTCTTGCCAATTGGAGAAGCCAATTCTTCACAAAAAATTTAAAAAATGTATGGGTATGAGAAGGGGAACATCTCTTCCTTTCCCCATAATGCTTGTATAAATGCAGATTGCTGAGTATGGGCTAAAAGGCAAAACAATACAACTACACACCTTAACTGGTGCGCTTCCAAAAGAGAGATGTTCCCCTTCTCCATACCCACTCAATTGCCTCCCACCAGTCAAGCCCAATATCGCTCTGCCTACACTGAGTAGGCAAAACCTCAGAAAACCTATGTAAGAAGCAATAATTGGCTGACAATTATTCCTTTTTTTGCTTCTCAAAGATTCAGTGTATCAAAAGTAAATTGAGGAATTGTATACAACCTAAAGCGCAGTACTTTTCCACTTCCCTTTCCCATAATCCGTTGTTGATGCAGATGCTGAGTAGGGGCTAAAAGCAAAACAAAAAACCAATACACCTCCATAAACTGGTGCGCCTCCCTTAAGAGAGTGTGCCCCTTCTCATACCCACTCATTCCCTCCCACCATCAAGCCAATACGCTCTGCTCTACAATGATAGAGGGGCAACCCCCGAAACCGTTATTAGATGAGCAATATTGGCTTGACCAATTATTCCTTGTTGCTTCCTCAAAGTCGTCAGTGAATCAAAGTAAATTGAGGATTTGTTTAAGAACCTATAAGGGCGCAGTGAGCTTTTCCAGCTCCCTTTCCCATAATGCCTTGTGATATGCCAATGCGGAGTATGGGCTAAAAGGCAAAACAAAACACTACACACCTTAACTGTGCTCTCAATAGAGGAGATGATGTTCCCCTTTCTCAGACCCCACTCATTGGCCGCCCACCAGTCAACCAATATCGCTCTGCGCTACACCTGAGAGGGGCAAAACCCCCGAAAACCCGTATGTAGATGAGCAATATTGAGCTTGACAATTATTCCTTTTTTGCTTCTCCAAAGATTCATGAATCAGAAGTTAAATTGAAGGAGTTGTACAACCTATAGAGGCGCAGTTGAGCTTTTCCAGCCCTTGTCCCTCATTGCCGTGTGATATAGCAGATGCTGAGTAGTGGGCGAAAAGGCAATAACAAAAACACTACACACCTTCAACTGTGCTCTCCATAAGGAGAATGTGCCCCTTTCTCATACCCACTCATTGCCCTACCCACCCATCATGCCCAATATCCTCTGCTCTCAACTGATGAGGGCAAAAACCCCGAAACCGTATGTAGAGAGCAATATTTGGGATTGACAATTATCCTTTTTGCTTTCACAAAATTCAGTTGGAATCAAAGTAAATTGAGGTTTTGTTACAACCTATAAGGGCGCAGTGACTTTCCAGCTCCTTCCCAATAATGCCCTTTAGATATTCAAGAGATTAAAGGAGTTTTTTATCATTGGACTGTTCGGGCTGTCAGCTTATTCTCCTCAGATTGAGTTGTGAAATCCAGGGCTGTCCCTCCCTGTCAGCAGCTTGTCCCTCTCCCTCCCAGGAGGCTGTCCTCTCCGCACGAAGAACTGTGACATTCATAATTTTGTATGAAAGGCAGGGATGCAGAAAAGGTTAACTGGATATAAACAGCTCTGTACCTCCTGCATCTGTATGTATGCAGCCTGCAGGCTCCACAAGCCGCCAGCAAGCACCCTTGTTTATATCTCTTAGATTTACACACAAATTACACTGAAACCAGCACTTTTACGTCTAGTGGTGTTCACCCAAATGGTACTGACAACAGCAAGATTCTTTACTCACTACAACGACAAATGTAAGCTTCAAGTAAAGATCTCTGCTTGCTGTCATGACATGTGATGAAAACAACAGGATAGAAGCATCAGCTTTGTGAGAAACCCTGCTCAACCTGTAATTTAGAACTTGGGTGTATGTAAGTGTAGGGCTTTGGTTTACAAGGACGGGGTTTGAAGGTTTTTCTATCGCTCACAAGTATTTTTTTCCCCCTAAATTCTTCACATATTAGAGAGACCTAAATATATATGTCAACTCTCTATAATGAGAATATGACATGGTGGCCCAAAAGGTATTGCAATTCCCTGCAGTTCTGTCAGATAATGAAACTCAGTTTCTTCCTGAAAATGATGCAATCACAAATTCCTATTATTACTTCATTTAATTTGTCTTCAATGGAAAACCAACGAAAAAGAATATCATAAGCCAAATTGTAGATAATTTCACACCAAACATAATATATATATATATATATAAGGGGTGGACAAAAGTATGGCACTTATTGAAAAATCCAGTGATGCTTTTCCTCATAATTGTTGTAATTAACACACTGTTACTTACCTAGGCCCACCTAACAGTGTTTGAAATATCTAAATCAAACTGGCAGCCAGTGACATGATAAATTGACTCAACCTCTGTCCTGTGTCCTTGTGTTACCACATTGAGCATGGTAGAAAAAGAAAGAAAGACCAAAAGAACTTCTGAGGGACCTGAGAACCAAATTGTGAGGAAGCTTGAGCATCTCCAAGGTTACAAATCCCCCGATCTCCAAAACCTGAATGTTCCTGTGTCCTACCGTGCGCATGGTCATCAAGAAGTTTAAAGCCCCATGGAACTGGTGGCTAACCTCCCAAGATGTGGACGAAAAGAAAAATGGACCCGAGAATTTCAACAAGATTGTGCAAGGTGGATAAAGAACCTCGACTAACATCCAAACAAATTTCAAAGCTGCCCTGCCATCCGAGGGTACAACAGTTCAAACGACTATCCGTCGGCTCTGATAAAAGAACTGTATGAAGCGATAAACTCTGGAACGACCCTACCTTTTTTATCCCAGACATATAAAGCCATGCTGGAGTTTGCCATAAACTTCCTGAGAAATCCGTAAAAACGTTGGTGAAGAATGGTCCTCTTTGCATATGAGACAAAAAGTAAGCTTTTTGGGAAAAGCATCAACATAGAGTTTACAGGAAAAAAAAAAAGAGTACTAAAAAAAAAGTACTTCCGTCCCGTCTTGAAATGAAAAAGACTGTTTGGTAGATACTCTGAAGACCCTACTTTTGATCCCGAGACATAAAAACAAGGCTGAAGTTTGCCCAAACTTACCCTGAGAAAGGCCTATAACTTTTGGAAGACTGTTTTCTCTAGTCAGATGAACAAAAGTAAGCTTTTTGGAAAAGGCTCAACATAAGTTTTACAGGAAAAAAAAAGAGCATTCAAAGAAAAGAACACGGTCCCTACAGTCAACCATGCGGAGGTTTCCCCTGACGTTTTGGGGTTTCTTTAGCTGCCTGTGCACTGACTGATTGACCTGTGCATGGCATTATGAAGTGAAATCTTCCAACAAATTTTTGCAACATAATTGTAGGCCCATGTGGAGAAAGCTGGGTCTTCCCTCAGAGTCATGGTCCTACCAGCAGACAATGACCCAAAACACACGTCAAAAAGCATTAGAAAATGATTTGAGAAAAGCACTGGAGACTTCTAAAGTGGCCGCAATGATTCCAACCTGAAGCCCATAAAAACCTGGGTGAGAGATCTCAAAATGGCAGGTTGGAGAACGCCCCTTCAAATCTAGGGACTGGAGCATTTGCCAAAAAAGAATTGTCTAAAATGTCCAGCAGAGCCATTGTAAGAAACTCATTGATGGTTTACCGGAAGCGTTGTTTCGCTTTTTTTTGGCAAAAGGTTTGTCTACCAAGTATTTAGGCTGAGGGTTGCCAATACGTTTGTCTTGCCCATTTTTGAAATGATCAATGATTTGATTTTTGTTTCATTCTGCTTTGTGTTTTTTCATTGCAAGCAAAATAAATGAATATTTACCTTCTAAGAGGAGAGTTGCTGCGCTGGACAAAGGGTTATAAGATAAGGGATGTAAGCAAGTATACTGAGCGTGCCGAGTTATTGTCCTGTTTTGGTTTTTTGTGTCTGTTTTTGTTTTAAGTATTGTTTGCTTTAAGTGAGGGACTATATTGGTGGAGAAGTCCTTGTCAAATCCTTCAGCAATACCTGTGTTATTTATCATTGCAATACATTTCAAAATCTGTAGCAGACATATAGTTTACATCCGTTGCAGCTATACATATGGGTGTCCTAACTTACATTAATAGTATTAACGAGTATTTTGTGTCTTTGTAGTTCCATAACTCAAGCATACATACATTACAGAAGTTCTGCTGATTCTATCAGGTAAACTTGGGCAGGTGACTTGGTCGGGTGACTTGGTCGGTGACTTGGTCCTGCGTGACTATTATGGAGTTTACCTAATCACAAGGTCAAATTGCACTGTTTTTTGTGGAGCCCTAGGCCTTTTGACTTCTAAGAGGGAGATGCTGCTGCTGGATTTAAAAGGGGTTATAAGATAAGTGGGTGTAAGCGATATTCTGAGCGTGGCGGTGTGTCTGTTTTGTTTTAAGTGTCTTTTTTTGCTTTTAAGTCTGGGGAACTGAATATTGCTTTTAGACGGGCAGTATGTATACAGGATTTTTTCGTAATTTGGTATCTGTATTTTCTTCTTTTTTTTTTTGGGTAACATCCCCTATGATTCCATGTTTTGACAATGCTGTCCAGTGCATCAACCTTGCAATGTAATGCCATCCTTTGAGCAACCAGTTCATGGGCGATACTGCGTGGCAAGATGTCTGAACACTGCACATTTAGAAGCCCGTTCCTGGGATCTATATGAGCAAGTGCAACACTGAAGCCATTTGCCAACCTTTGGAAGCGAGTTTGCGCTCACTGAGCACATCAATCGCATGGAGATGCTGGGAGGGGGTAGCTATGGAGGTGCCAGGAACAAGAAGCAGCTAGCTGGTAACAGTTAGAAAGAAAGGGTAGAGGGAAGAGTGTTAGGGAGGCTATCCTGAACTGGCACACCCCAACAAATTTGCAAGATTGGCGGATAGGGGATGTCGGCTCAGAAAATAGCAGTTCTGCTGCAAGACTCTAAACCCCTTCTGCTCCAGTAAGATTGGGAATAGGAAGTATCAGTCCAACTAGACAGGTGCTAGTATTGGGGACTCCATTATAAGGCACAACAGGCAATCTGCCACAAAGACCGATCGTCAATACACGTAAAATGTTTTGTTTTACCTGGCCCGTTCGACAATCGCGGATCCTGACAGAATTGGCTTGTAGGGCTGGGTGAGAATCCCACCTGTCATGGTCCCACATTGCCACCAATGACAAAGTTCGAGGTAAGGTGGAGTGCCCTTAAAAATGTTTTCAGGGACTGAGGCCAAAAAGCTCAAGGCAAACCACCCAGGGAACTAATTTTAAGAAATAATTATCTGTTTCCACGTGCCACACCAGAGAGGCAAGGGAATTTAGAGAGGTTAATAGGGATCAAAAATTGGTGTAGGAAAAGGAATTTGGTTTTTGGAGAACCGGCTGACTTCTGTCTGGCTACAGGCTTATGCTAGACGGGCTCACCTAAATGGGGAGGGTGCAGCTGTAATGGGGGACAAAATGGCTAGGAAGCTGAGGAATATTATAAAACTAGGACTTGGGGGGGAGGAACTACACATATATGCGTGCAAGAATAATGAAGAAGAGAGCTGGGGAAATTAGTAATAAATTCAGGTGGGAGGAGGAAGGATACAAATATTTATAAAAGAAATAGGGAGAAAGAATAAAAAAACTGAAAATCTCTAAATTGCTGCGGACCAATGCCAGGAGTCTGACCAACAAAATAAATGAACGAAAGTATTAATTGCAAAAAAAATATGACATATTGGGGATAACTGTCAGGCTGGATGAGAGCTATGACTGGGCAGTTAACTTGCAGGTTACAGTCTTTGTTAAGAAGTGACCGAAACACCCGACGGGAGGTGTCCTGTTCACTCTATGTAAAATCCTGTCTGAAGCCAACCACTGCGGGAAATTATAGGTACAGGTAGGTGAACAGTGGAAGTCATTATGGGTAAATATACATGGGGGTAGTAACATAAGATAATATCTAATAGGAGTCGCTATAGGCCTCCAAATATAACAGAACCCTAGAGAGATATCTCCTCCAGGCAAATCAGATTGAAGCATCTAATCAAAAGGTTGTTTTATTCTGGGCGACTTAACTACCCAGAACATAAACTGGGGAATCTAAACCTTAGCTCTCACAAAGGAAAACAGGTTTTTTGTCCTATAACTAAAGATAAATTACCTTTCCCAAATGGTGCAGAAACCGACTAGAGTAAAGGCCCTTCTAGAACTTAATATGACTAATAAACCTGACAGAGTAGTAAAGGTTCAGTTGAGGGCACCTAGGGAATAGTGACCATTAGTATAATAAACTTCCCATTTATCCGTCAATTAACTTTTGTTGCCATGAGCCACAAAAACACTGATTTGAGGAAGGCTAATTGTTACCCGGCTTAAGAGCACTAAACTGTATTACGGGGAACAAAGGTGTTTTAAAAATAGCAGAATAAAAAATAAATGGAGATCCCTTTTAAAAACATCTTAGGTTGCCCACGTGTGAAGGTACATACCATATGGGTAGAAAAAAGAATTAAAACAGGAAAAACACAATGTGGATCAACAAATGTAAAGGAGTAATAAAAAAACAAAAAGAACAGTGTATTCAGCTACTAAAACAGGAGGGCAGTGAAGAGGCGCTAAGAAGATAATAGGAAGAAAAGAAAAAGTGTGTAAAATAAATATACAGTCAGCAAAGCTTGGAGACAGAACGACATATTGCATAGAAAGTAAAAACTAACCCCAAAATATTTTTTAACTATATAAATAGTAAAAAGAATTAAAAAAGAAAATGTTGGCCCTTTAAAAAGTACAGGGGAGAGACTATAGAGGGCGATGAGAAAAAAGCAACACCTATTAAACAATTCTTCTCCACTGTATTTACAGAGAGATGGAGACTTCCTGTTGATGAGCAAAGGGAGGAGTAAAATTCCACCTTAAATTTTTCTTTCTAAAACCCAGGAAGAAGTGGCCAGCTCCCGCCTTAGAAAGATTAAATAGACAATCCCCAGACCCGACGGTAACACCCCGCTTGTCCATAAGGGAGTTTTAGTAATTGTGGTTTAGAAATTGGCCCCTCTTTTGTAATAGTTATGGACTGTTAATAAATAATGGGGTATAGTCCCAAAGGATTTGGCGCATAGCAAATGTGGTGCCAATATTTCCAAAAAAGGTTAAAAAGTGATCTGAAACGATTAGCCGGGAAGCTTTAACCTCTTGTTTTATGGGTAAAATGGTATGAAGGTTTTTCTAAGAGATGCTAATCCTAAGTAATCTCACTGAGAATAAATTGTAGAACCCATTCCAGCATGTATTTATGAAGGATCGTCCCTGTCAGACTAATCTCTTCAGCTTCTATGAGATGTTAGTTTCAGACTGGATCGGTGTTGAGGCACTGATTCAAATATTTGGATTTTTCCTAAAGCATTTGATACTGTCCACATACAAGGTGGTAAGTAAAATGAGAATGCTTTGACTGGGGGAAAAGTGTGCAAGTGGGTAAGCACCCTGGTTCACTGATAGAAAACAAAGGGTGGGGTAATTAACGGTGGCATACTCCGACTGGATCCCTGTTTTACTAGGGTGGTACCACAGGGCTCAGTATTTGGGCCCCATCCTCTTTTAATATTTTCATAAATGATCTTTACACAGGAATTGCACTGTAAATTATCGATCTTGCAGATGATACTAAGCCTGTAAGATGGAATCCACACAATAGAGGATAAAGGTGTTATTACAAAGGATCTGAATAGGATGGAGGCCTGGCAAGAAATGGCAGATGAGGTTTTAACACTGATAAATGCAAGGTTATGCACATGGGGAGGAAAAATCCATTACATGATTACATGTAAATGGAAAAACACTGGTAAAAGTGACAAGGAGAAGACTTTGGGAAATCCTAGTGGACAGTGGAACTTAACTCTAGCACCAGTGTCAGGCAGCAGCTGCCAAGGCAAATAGGATTCATGGGGTGTATTAAAAGGGGCATAGATGCACATGATGGAAAATTATTTTCCCACTATACAAGTTCACGGTTAGACCGCACATGGAATATGGTGTTACAGTTTTGGCACCAATGCACAGGAAACAGACCATTTTAGAAGCTTGAAAGGCGGCAAATAAAGGCTGGACAACAAAATAATTTAAAGGCCGGGTGGACTGCAATATCCCAGAAAGATTTAGCAAGGTTAGGGTTATATATTTTTAGAGAAAAGTCGGCTTTCGGGGGACATAAAAAATATGTGTAAATTATATTAAGGGCCAATTAATAGGATCTCCCGCTATAGATTTATTTCTACCAGACTGTAGAACAAGGGGGGCATCCTCCCCCCCCCCCCCTACGTCTTGAGGAAAAAGAACAAGTTTATACATAAACATAGAAATGGGATTTCTTTACTAGTTAGAGACGGTGAGACTGTGGAACTCTCTGCCAGAGGAAAATGTTCATGGTGAATTCACTAACAGAGTTCAAGAAGGGCTTGGATGCCTTTTCTGGAGAGTGATAACATGACAAAGTTTAGTGACTAGGATTCCAAAGCAAGGGTCTGGATACCTTTCTAGAATGAATATACACAAGTCATAGTTGACTAGGATTCTTGAGGGCGGATCGTTAATTCCAGATTTATTCCCGATTGCCAATTGGAGTCAGAAGGAATTTTTCCCTAACATGAGGTCCATTGGCTTTTCTACCTCAGGGGGTTTTTTGCCCTCACTGATCAACACTTTAACACTTTAGCAACACTTTAATAAATGGGCTGAACTGGATGGACGTATGTATTTTTTCGGCCTGACAAACTATGTAACTATGTAACTATGTAATATATTAATACCAAAGAATTTGTGTTATCTCAAACAAGGGAGAGTAATTACTTGTTTACTTTAGAGCAGAGAGCTCCAAAGCTCATAGATAAGATCTTCTGCTCTAATGTCAGTGTAATTATAAGAGCCGTGAATACGGAGCTGAAATGCAAATTCACAGCTTGTCCAGGAACAGATAAGAAACATGAATTTAAAACTACTCGTGGTTCTGAAACAGCATGGTGAGACAACCCCTTTAAGTACTTAAAGTCCTTCACCTACCTGGCTGTCCTGCAAAATCAAAGACAAATCTTTCAAAGCACTGTTCATACTTCTGATAGGCTTTTTGTACATAGCACACCACAGAATGTAGAAGGGGTGTTAGCATCCAAGAAGAGAGGCTCACATGGGCTATAGTTAAGGAGGAAAGTACAAACAAGGCAATTTGCAAGGGGGAATCACTTTGGCTATGCACAAGAAAAATGATGAAGCAGAACACACACTGCAAACACTAGACTTCTAAACATGCCGACCTCATATCCAGCTCATATTACTGGGAGGAACATTTCTACAGGAGATTGCATCCGACATGCATACTGGGAATAATATGTCGACAAGAAATCAAGTCCAGCATATATGGCTAGGAGAGGCACTACAAGGAGATTATATAGAAAATGCAATTTTGAGAAGGACAAACCCACATGAGGAAAGGTTAAAACTGAATATCAGAGTGTCTGAAAATTAATAAAGCAATGAAAAATGCAGACTAAAACATTTTTTTACTGAGGTTAACCACGAACATAATGGTATGCAAAAATCTTCTTTCTGTTGAAGGAATCCATAGCGTTTAAAGAAAACCTGTAAGCTGGTTTATGCCTCCCAAACGTTTGGCAGCATGAAATAGCTGCAAGTTTCCTGGGCTCAATGTGCATTCATTTCAAAGTAAAATACATGGTAAAACAAAATTGGGTAAAGGAAAAAGCCACTGCAGCCAGAGAAGGTAAGTTTCATGTGCAGCTTCTCCTCACACAGCTCAACTGAACTGAAATGTCTATCTATAGACAAACAGAGGACAGACCTGTCAGCTAAGCTGCGCCTGTAGTTTAATACAGATGCCATTTTGGTTTAGCAATTAATCTATTTTCATTTTTATTATGAAGGTAAAGGAAAACAAAAGTGATTTTGTTTTTAAGTATTTACCTAGTTAAATAAATGAATGCAATGTTTGTGTTACAATACAATGTGGCTTTGTGCATAAGTTGACGCCTGAAAGGTAGCTAATGACCAGCACTTTTTTTTAGTTTTTGTCTCTTTCCCTTTCAACAGTCGTGATTTTTCAATGACGCAGTTGGATGAGGCCTTGTTTTCTTCTGGACAAGTTGTACTTTTTGAGGGAATAGTTTAAGTTCACTTATAAATCATTGCAGAATTTTTTTTCCTTTTTTTAATTTTTTTCAATGATGCAGTTGGATGAGACTTAATTTTATTTGGGACAAGCTTTACTTTTTGAGGAAATAGTTTAAGTTCACTTATAGTGAATTATAGTTAAATTATTGCAGAATTCATTGCAAAATATTTTTGGTTTTTTACATTTTTTTACACCATTCATGTCTCACACTTGATAACTTGTTAGATTAATTCTATAGGTTACTTCAGTTGTGTGGATACCTAATATTTATACCTAGTAGAGGTTTTTTTGTGTGTGTAACGTTTGTACAATTATTTTTTTTTGTAAATATTTTTATTGTATTATTTATTTTATTTTTTTTCTTATGTTTTTTTTTACTTTTTTTTAAACCACTGAAGGGATAGCTGTTACATTTGTTTTTTACACTTAGTAATGTATTAGCATATTCATATATGCTAATAAATTATAATCTCTGTCAGTTTGACACAGGCAGCAATCAGGACAGCACACAGTCTGATTGCTGGCTTCTTACATAGACAGCCCTGTGTGACTGTGCAGCCATTCCCTGGGCTCTGTTGGGTCACCGGGTGTCCCAATCACCCGACAGAGCAAAGGAAAGCCCTTTGATTGCGCTGCGGTTGTGCAGCAAGCAAAGGGTTAAGCGGTGGGAATCAGAGGTTTACCCCACTCCCCGGCACTTGCAGGAGCTGTGCTGGGAACATGGCTGTGAAGTTCAGCCCTATACCCAGTGTTGCTGTGTCACTGGGTGCCGCAAACCCAGTTGTCTGCAGCAACGTCAAAAGACGTCGCTGCAGACAAACTACCTGAAATGCCTGCCGCCAAAAGACGGTGGACAGTAATTAACAGGTTAAAATAAGAAAGAGACTATACTCACTAACTTTCAAGATAACTATTCCAATTCAGCCAATCACTGGCCTGTGCAGAATATGGCACTGCAGCTCATGTTTGGAGCCACCTCAGCATTCAGAGTGTTGTTCTTAATGATGTGCATTCTAAAGAGATTAGTTGTAAATGTGAACCACAAATTCTTTACTAGCCCTATACTTTTTAATTTGTTTGCACAGAAGTGTGTAAAGGGGCATGTTTTACATAGAGAATGAATTAGCTTTTATGGAAATATGGTCAAAACAATGAAAATTGCATTTCAATGTTTGCAAATGTAAAATGATGTACTTGGCGAGAAAGAATCCTCAGTCTGAATATTGTATTGACAGTTATAAGTAGAGATGGGCGAATCGAGTCTAACGAAGTTGAATTCGTTTAGAATTTCAGGAAAACTTCGATTCTGAACGAAGTCGAAGTTTCGGGTGATTCGCGGGAATGAAACGTGCATTTGATTGATAAAATGGCTGCGAGCACATGGCGTTACATGGGATAAAGAAGTCTGGGAGGAAGAAGGGCGTAGCCTACATGACATGTGCAGAGATGAAGCCAATCAGAGACCGGCGGGATTCTGTGATGTCACCACACTATATAAGTCCGGGTGCGACGCTGGGAGCTCATACCGCTCTCACTTTACTGAGTAGGGAAGGTGCTGCCGCGGCTGCTTATGATATCTCATACTAAAAAACTAACTTTTATACAGCGTTTTTTGGGGGGTGTCACAGCTTGTCTCAGACACTGCTTCTCTTACGTTTTAATTCTGATTTTGTGGGGTATTGGAACTGAAGTCCAGTGTACGTCCAGTGCAGCTGCATATACATTTTAATGCTATCTGCGCAGTTCTTCAGCACATTGAATATCCAAGGGTTATCTAAGCCTGTTCCTATTGTATTCATTTAAAGAAACAGCGTTTTTACAATCCAAATACCACTTCATTTTTGGTTGCTCATTTCTTTTTCGCAATTTAGATCCAAGGGTTAATTAAGCATTGTTCTGCTGTTGTGGTCACTAAAAGAAACGTTCTTTTTCACCGCCAAAGAAGAAATTTTGCCTGTAGCATAATTCATAACTGAAGGTTAATTATAAGTAGAGATGGCCGAATTTCTCAAAAATTCGGTTCGGTCACTTCGCCGAATTTTCCGACAAAATTCGTTTCGGACCGAATTACTTCGGCACGAATCACGTTAAAAAACAGCTATTTCCAGGCTGCCCAGAGCCTGCAGGGTGCTGTAGAACGTTGTGCCATGCTTAAATATGCAGAGGGAGCTTGGTTTGGTCTTCATACAATGTTGTGTTTTAGTATGACACGCACATGACTGCCGCCGCTCTTAGAATCGCTTCACTATAAAATTCCCTGGGCACTTAAGAGGGCAAAACTGACCAAAAAACTCAAGCGGGAATGTAGCCTGATAAAGTCATGCTAGCGAAAGCTGGAAAAAAACAAGCTGAGAGCTCAGGTGGCAACATTAGTGATAGAGTGTGGAGGTGACGGCGGCAGCCACAGCAGCATGAGGTCAGGCAGTGGCACAATGACATTCTGGAGGCGGCAAAACAGTATTAGGCCACAGAGTGGCACAATGACACAGTGTGGAGGTCATGGCAGCAGCAGCATGAGGTCAGGCAGTGGCACAATGACATTCTGGAGGCGGCAAAACAGTATTAGGCCACAGAGTGGCACAATCACACAGTGTGGAGGTCACGGTGGCAGCAGTATGAGGTCAGACAGTGGCACAATGGCATTCTGGAGGTGGCAAAACAGTATTAGGCCACAGAGTGGCACAATCACAC
>JAODAL010052464.1:0-25960 GCA_025379985.1 Phyllomedusa bahiana
GTTGGGTTGGGGCGCGGGGGGGTTTACTTGGTCTTTTAAAATGTGTTTTTTGGGGATCCTTTAAAGAATTGACATAGGAAACAAGGGGTGCGTTTTTGGAGCCTGAAAAACGGTTCCAAAACGCAAATACTTTTGGGGGTCCTTTGGATTAAAATTTGAAGTGAATACACTAAATGGGCCCCCTAGGGGGCTTTTTGATCGAAAGAACTGTTTAACTTTAGAAACCTAATGAAAATAGGGGGACTAACAGAATTTTAATTTTTTTCCGAGAAGCCAATAATGGGTAATAGCTTTTTAAAAATTGTTTAATCTATAAATCACTTTTTAAAGGGTTGAAGTTTTAAAAGCTTTTTTTTTTGTATAAAAGGGGTTTTTTTTAAAAATTTTAAGAAGTTTTTAATAATAAATGTTTTAAAATTTTTTCAGATAAATGTTTTTTTATAAAAAACATAGTGGTTTCGTTAATTTCAAAACCACTCGGGGATTCTTAAAAAATCTTTTCATCTTCACAGAGCCAGCTCTCCTCTATCAGTAACCATATTTTGCAGAGCTCGCCCTCCCCTCCATATAACCCATATATCACAGATCAGCTTCTCTCCTTTTTTCATATAAACTTATATCACAGAGCCAGCCCTTTTTTCCATATAACCTTTATATCACAAAGCTAGTTCTTCTCAACTAAAAACCTATTTATTACGAGCTCAGCCCCTTTCCCCTTTTTATCATAAAAACCCTTTAAAAATTTCACAGAGCTCTTCCCTCTATCATATAACCCTATAATCCAGGTCATTCCCTTCCTTATCATATAACCCCCATATATCCAGAGCTCCTCTCCCCTACATAAAACCCATTATCACAGACTAGCCCTCTCCTCATCAAATAACCCTAATATAAGAGCTCAGTTCTCTCCTCTATATTAACCAAAATACACAGACCAGCTCCTCTACTCTTCAAATAACCCTATTATCACAGAGTCAGCCCCTTCCTATATCTTAAACCCTAAATATACGACCCAGCCCTCTACTCTACATAAACCCCCTTTTAAATCAAGGCTCTCCCTCTATATATAACCCTATATACACAGGCTCCTTCTCTCGTTCATATAACCTTTTTTCACAGAGCCAGTTCTCTCCTCTTTCATTAAAACCCCTATTATCACAGAGTAACTCCTCCTCTATCTTTAAAACCCCATTTCACAGAGTGCTTCTCTCCTCCATAAAACCCCTATTATCACAGAGCCGCTTCTCTCCCTTCATTAACCCCTATATATACAGGCTCAGTTTCCCCTCTATCAAAAACCCCTTATATCACGGCAAAGTTCTCTCCCTATATAAAACCCCTATTTCAAAGCTCAGCTTCTTCCTCTATCAAAAAAACCTATATATCACAGAGTCAGTACTCTCCTGGGGGTCCCCCCCAGGGGGAAATTTGGGCTGACATCACAGTTCAAGTATGAGGCTAATGACCTTGGTCAGCGCCAACTCGGCTGTAGGGGGTCTATTGGATAGAAATTGGCAGGAGGGGCGGCACAGCGCGGGGTCCTGGTGAAAGGAAGTAGTTTTTAAAGTTTTAAAATTGGGCCGCAGGGTATTTGCAAAATATAATAGTTACTGGGAATCCCTGAAAACAAAAAAGGGCTGAGGGGGGCGGGGCCGCCGAAAAGGGGGTACACCAGTACTCCGTCGGGCCCGGCCAGACGTAAGGCAAGGGGGGGGGCCCGCCGCGGCGCCGGGCTCCCCCCCCTTGCCCAAGCTAATGGAAAGGGGGAGCAGACCACAGGCCTGCTCTCCTACCTATCAATCAGCGTGTCGGGGGGGAAGGGGCCCCGTGCTGTGCACAGTGCACTTATTCAGCGTGCAGGCTTCCCCTGTGAGGGAGCAGTCGGGCCCCCCCCCTTGGCTGCCTGCAGGCAGTGACGTCACACCCCGGCCAAGGGAACAGGGGGGAAGGACCCATGCTCCCGTCACGGGCGCCTGCAAACTGAAGTAAATACATAACAGATGTTAAGTTTTGTGCTCTCAAAACTGCACCACTTCCCCCATTTCCACCACGGGATGCAAGGCCACTTCCCAGTCCTGTGGGGCCCATGGGGCCCCGGCATTCGTGGGGCCCCACTCGGGGGCCCCGGGATTCGGGGGCCACACTGGGGGCCCTTGGCATTTGTGGACCCCACTCGGGGCCCTGGCATTTGTGGGCCCCACTTGGGGCCCCTAAGATTTGTGGGGTGTTGAGCAGGCCCCACAAATATTAGGTGCCTTGATTGGAGACCCAAAAAATACCAAGGCTTGGCGGGGCCACCCAAATCTTAGGGGTCTTGATCAGGGCCCTGCGAGGGACCGCTCAAGCCCCTGGGATTTGTGGGGGCCTAACCAGACCTGTGGGGAGGGAGGCCCTTGAATGGGCCCCTCACAGCGTGGGGGGGTAGGGAAACTTGAGTCGGGCCCTACTCATTTTCTCATGTGGGGCCCACTCAAGTTATCCCTCTACCAACAGGTGGGCTATTACCTGGCTAACCTACCTACGCGGGCCCACTATCTGCCTTACATACAGGGGACCCTTAAATTAACGGAACCAGGTGCACCAAAGGGTAATTATATACACTTTGGGGCAATATGGATGGGGTGTTTGTTACATGGGTGGGCACCGTGGGATATTATAAAGTGACGAGTGACAGGTGTTTGTTTTGTAAGTCCTCATGGTGACCAGGACCGGATGGAGAAGGGAGAGGGATGAAGAGACTTATCAGTTGTCACTTGGGTGTCACTAAATGTAACTGCTCTGTATTAAATTATTTTTGCCACATATATGAAAACTGTCTAGATATAGGACTTTTTTGTTGCCCACAGCACCAACAGAGCTCATAAACAACCAACAGAGCTCATAAACAACCAATCAAGAAGCCGCCCCCTTTACATTGCAATGGTTGCTCTGTAAAAAATGAAAGGGCAACTCTGGTTGCTTTGGGCCTCCTGATGGTTTGTATGGGCTCTGATTGATTGGTTTGGCTATGGCCTCTGGATTGGTTGCTATGGCCTCTGAATGGGTTGCTATGACCTCTGGTTGCTATGGGCTTGATTGGTTGCTATGGCTCTGATTGCTGGCTATGGGCAACAAAGTGAGATTGTAGACCTTGACTGGTTTCATGCATTTTACCCCTATATGGGCACTGTATGGTGGTAAATATTGGTGTTATTGTATTGATTTTATTCAGTTAACAGTATTGTGGCATTATTCAGCATTCTTATGGTGGAGTTATGTGGTGAGTTGACGGTATTATTCAATCTTTGTATATAGGTTGTTATTGGTAATATGGCCTAGTATACTGGTTTAGTCAGTAACATTATAGTGGTAGTAGTCACCATATGTAGTGAATATGTCGGTATTATTTGGTCTTTTTGTTTGGTTTTATTCGGTCTTGGTATGCTAGTTTGTCAGTAACTTATGTGTGACGTGGTGAATCATGCAGTGTATTCTGCTGCCCTTGTATAACTTATTGAGCCACAAAATATAAATTCTGTATGTTGTAAAATTCAAAAAGAAACTAGATCAAAAAAAACAATGGCGCAATGCATTTTTTTCTGGGGTTGAGATAAACAGGGGTTTTGCTCGGGCGGGGTTGGCTGGGGGCGGACTTTATAGGGCGGGGATGAAGGGGGCCCGGGCGCTTTAGCAGTAGGGGGCTGAAAATTTCTGATTGGCGGACCTGGAGGGAGGGACATGAAAGCTATAAATGTTCTCAGAATGCAACAAATTCTAGCCCTCAGTGGTTTTCAACAATGAAGTAGGTTTAAATTTACTATATTTTTTGTTGAAAATCTGAAGTGTGTTACAATTTTATGATACTGAAAATTAAATAGTATCATAGCATTTTACTATTTAAAGGGTTTTTCTCACCATGCTTTTTCACAAAGCATGCCCTTCACATTCAGCTTTAGACTCCCACTTCCTGTTCAGGCTGTGGGCAATTCTACAGCTTCAGGTTCCCTCTGTCTGTACAGGTTGTGGGTGGTTCTACATCTTCAGGCTCCCACTTCCTGTTCAGGCTGTGGGTGGTCCTACAGCTTCAGGTTCCTCTTCCTGTTCAGGCTGTGGGTGATCCTACAGCTTTAGGCTTCTACTTTTTGTACAGGTTGTGGGTGGTTCTACAGCTTCAGGCTCTCACTTCCTGTTCAGACTGTGTTTGCAGTTCTACAGCTTCGGGCATCCACTTCCTGTTCAGGCTGTGGGTGGTTCTACAGCGTTGGGCTCCCACTTTCTGTTTAGTTTCATAGTTTCATAGTTTGTAAGGCCGAAAAAAGACGAGACGTCCATCCAGTTCAGCCTGTTGTGCCCTAAGGTGTTGATCCAGAGGAAGGCAAAATAAACCCAATTGAGGCAGAGCACAATTGTCCTCATTTTAGGAAAAATTCCTTCCCGACTCAATCTGGCATTCGAAAAATCCTGGTCAATGAAACCCCTCAATGAAATCTAGACACTACAACTTGTTATATTTTTACGCTCCAGAAATGATCAAAACCCTGTTTTGACTCCGCTAGTGAATTCCTATGACAAGTTCTCTGCAGAGTGTTCCACAGTCTCACTGCTCTAACAGTAAAAGAAATCCCTTTCTATGTTTATGTAGAAACTTTCGTTCACTCAAGACGTAGAGGATGTTTTTTTTTTTTTTTCCCCCTTGTTCTAGATACAGCCAGTGTATAAATATTAACTAGGGAGAGGATCTCTAATCGGATTTTGATGTATTTTAACATATTTATTATGTCTCCCGAGCCGTCTTTTCTCTAAACTATAATAACCCAATCTTGCTAATCTTTCTGTGTACTGTAGTCCACCCAGTCCTTTTATTATTTTGTTGCGCCTTTGTACCTTTTCATGTTACATGTCTTTCCTATGCACTGGTGCAAAAACTATACACAATATTCCATGTGTGGTTACCAGTGACTTGTATAGTGGGAGTATATGCTTCCCATCATGTGCATCTATGCCCCTTTAATGCACCCCATGATCTATTAACCTTGGCAGCTGGCTGTCTGACACTGGCTGCTAAAGTTAAGTTTACCTGGTCCACCAGGATTCACCAAGTCCTCTCCATGGCACTTTTACCAGTGTTTTTCCATTTTACATGTACTCATGTAATGGTTTCTTTCCTCCCAATGTGCTATAACTTGCAATTTATCTGTGTTAAACCTCATCTGCCATTTCCCCTGCCCAGGCCTCAACCTATCCAGACCTTTGTAATAAAAAACATATCCTCCATTGTGTTGATTACTTTACTGAGCTTAGTATCGTCTGCAAAGATCGATAATACTACTGTGTATCCATGTGTAAGATCATTAATGAAAATGTTGAAGAGGTTAAGCCCAATATGACCCTTGTGGTACCAACATAGTACCCAGCGATCCAGTACTGAGTATGTACCGTTAATTACACCCTTTGTTTCTATCAGTGAGCCAGTTGCTTAACACTTGCACACATTTTCCCCCTGGCAAAGCATTCTCATTTTATTTACCAGACCTTTTATGTGCACCGTATCAAATGCTTTGAAACAAATATAGATATATGACATACAGTGCCTCACCTTGCACTGACTTCCTTGACCTACACAGAGGTCAAACTTACCGGCTATAGTTTCATGGTCACTTTTGACCCCTTTTTGAATATTGGCACCACATTTGCTATGGCCAATCCTTTGGGACCCATACCCCATTATTAGGGACCAGTCCTTAATATTAAAATAGGGGCCTATCTATGACATCACTTAATCCCTTAGGGACCGTGGGTGTATGCCTCTGGACCTGGGGATTGTCTATTTTAATCTTTTAAGACGAAGCTGCACTTCTTACCTGGGGTTAGACAAGAAACTTTTAAGTTGGAGTTTTACCCTCTCCCTCTGTTCAACTGGAAGCTCATCCTCCTTGATAAATACAGTGGAGAAAAAAGTGTTTAATACGTTGCTTTTTTCTCATCGCCCTATATAGTCTCTCCATCAGTATTTCAAAGGGCCAAATTTTCTGTTTTATCCTTTTACTATTTAGATAGTTAAAAATATTTTGGGGTTTGTTTACTTTTCTATATCAATATGTCTTTCCGTCTCCAGCTTTGCTTCCTTTATCCTTTATTTTATCACACTTTATTTTTTTCCTATAGCTTCTTAGTGCCTCTTCATGCCCTCCTGTTTTTTAGTAGTGAAACACTTTCTTTTGTTTTGTATTGCTCTTTTACATCCATGTCTGATCCACATTGGGTTTTTCTGTTTTAATTATTTTGTTACCATAAGGTATGTTACCTCTCACAGTGGTAGCCTAGGATGTTTTAAAAATATCCCCATTTATTATTTGTTCTGCTATATTTAAAATCATTTGTCACATAATACAGTTAGGGCCTCCCTAAGCAGATAAAATTGGCCTTCTAAAAATCAGTGTTTTGGGGCTCATGACAAAAAAACTCTATTGAAGGATAAACGGAAATTTATTATATTATAGTCACTATTTCCTAGGTGCCCTCGACCTGACTTTGTTACTCTGTCAGGTCTTTTAGTTAATACTTAGGTCTAGAATGCCTTTTCCTATAGTCGGTTCTTGCACATTTGGCCAAGGTAATTGTCATTGTTATGACAAAACCCTGTTTCCTTTGTGAGAGCTAAAGGTTTCAGATTCCAATTGATGTTCTGGATGTTAAAGTCGCCCAGAATAATATCTCATTCTGATTAGCCGCCCTCATCTATTTGCCTGAGGAGTACATTCTTCCATGGGTTTGTTATATTTGGTGGCTATAGCGACCCCTATTAGTATTATAATTTGTTTTGTTAACCCCATGTATATTTACCCATAATGATTCCACCTGTTCTTACCTGTACCTATATCTTCCCACAGTGTTGGCTTCAGGCTGTGGATGGTTTTACAGCTCCAGATTCCCACTTACTGTTCAGGGTGTAGGGGGGTTTTTTTTTTTTTTTTACAGCTGAGGTCCTATTTCCCTTTTTTAACTGTGGGAGCCCCAAGTTTCGGGCCCTTTTTCCCGTTCGGGTGTGGGCATTTTACAGCTTCATCTAAAATTTCCCTGTTTGGCTGTGGGCATTCTACAGTTCGGGTCAATTTTTCCCCGCTAGGGTGGGGGGTTCTACAGTTCAGTTTCCCCACTTCCTTTCAGGCGGGGGGTGGTTTTACGCTTCGGCTCCATTTCCTTTGAGATGTTGATCTTCACTTCACTCCATCTTCCTTTCAGATGGGGGGTTCACAGTTTGGGGCTCTCATCCGTTCAACTGGGGGTGGTTCACGATTGGGACCCCATTCCTTTCAGACTGTGGTTGGTTTTCATTTTGGGGGCTCCCCCTTTATCGGGGAAGAGCATGGGTGAGGGGCCATGGATTTAAAGCCGGGGGTATTTTGGTAAATTTCTATTACGTGCAATGGGAGGTGTTGGGGAAGGTTTTAAAAATTCCCTAAAAACCCTTTTTAAAAAAAAAATGTTAATTTCTGAAAAAAAAAAAAAAAAAGATAAAAAATGAATAAATTCAGCTGAAGGGTTTAAGGGGGTTTATCAATGCAGTTTTTTTGCGATTTACATTAAAAAAATCTGGCTTTTAGGTCGGAAGTCCGGGATTTTTTTAACCCAATAAGATTCAGATTGATGAACCTTCACACATCTCACAGGGGAGCGGCCGCGTTTATTGATGGATCTCCCCTATTGACTTCCCGGAGGCAGTGGATTGTTAGTCCGATGGCTGATGTGGAGCCCATGACACTCATTGCCCAGGGGCCCTGGCGGCTCGGAGTTCATCCCTGCCTCCAATCCTTTTGCACCTGCCAGGGTTAGGTTTGTTGCGCCTTGAGTTGCCTTGCAGAATGACCCCCGTGAGGTTCCTCTCGTCTTTCCCGGACTGGAGCGAACAGTGTTCCATAGGAATATTTCCATCTTCTTCAGCTTGTTAAGAACTTACAAATGGTGACACACAACCTGCACCTTCATAGTCTTCTTCTCAGATCTGCTCTCTCTGGGGCTGACAGTAAATACAGCGGAAAGAGCTGCAGACGCCCAACCAACGTCTCCAAAGAGCTCGTTCCATCCGTCGCCACATTTCGTCTTATTTACTTCACATTGTGCGTTTTTGATTCCCTTGTAATGAGTTAGAAGATCAGAATCAGAACAGATCGATGTCCCCGGGAGGTGTTGCATGGACCTCATTAGGAAATAGAAGGTGCTTTATTGTTTGTGACTTCAAAAAGTTTCCAGATACACATTCAGTTGATGAGAAAACAGAAGTTTTAGGCAGAACATCATCCATCTCATGGACATTGCTTCCTTCAGATCATTACATCCCAGATCCAAAACATTTTGGACTCTCAAAGTCCTTTGAGGTTGGACAATGGCTCCATATAATTCCCCACCAATGTCGACTGGAGCAGATTTTGGGGCCTCTAGAGGAGACAATTTTTGGGGCCCACTAAGTAATTGATTCCTGGGCCCACTAGTGGAGACAATTTTAAGGACCCACCAATAAAGTTGAATTTCTTGGGGCCCCAAGTATTTGATTCTTGGGGTCCACCAATGTATTTGATTCTTGGGGTACACTAATGTAGTTGATTCTTAGGGCCCACCAATGTCGTTGATTCTTGGAGTCCACCAGTGGAGTTGATTCTTGGGGCCACCAGTGGAGTTGATTCTTGGGGCCACAGTGGAGTTTCTTCCTGGGCCCACCCGTGCAGTTGATTCCTGGAGTCCACCCCGTGCAGTTGATTCCTGGGTCCCACCATGCAGTTGATTCTGGAGTCCACCCGTGGGAGTTGATTCCTGGGGCCCACCAGTGCAGTTGATTCTTGGAGCCCATCAGTGGAGTTGATTCTTGGAGCCCACCTTAAGTAGAGGTGATTCTTGGGGCCCGCCAGTGGAACTGATTCTTGGGGCCCACTAGTGGAGTTAATTCTTTTGGCCCAACAGTTCAGTTGATTCTTGGTCCCACCATTGGAGTTGAGTCCTGGGGCCCACCAATGGAGTTGATTCTTTGATCCCACCATAAGTGCAGTTGATTCTTGAAGCCCAACAGTGGAGTTTGTTCTTGGGGCCCACCACTGAACTGATTAGTGGGGATAAACAGTGGAGTTACTTCTTGGGGCCCAACAGTTCAGTTGATTCTTGGTCCCAGCTGTGGAGATGATTCTTGGGGCCCACCAATGGAGTTGATTGTTGGGGCCCACCAGTGGAGTTGATTCATGGGGCCCACCAGTGGAGTTCATTCTTGGAGCCCGGCAGTAGATTCTTGGAGCCCACCTGTGGAGTTAATTCTCGGGTCCCATCAGTGGAGTTCATTCTTTGTGCCCACCAGTAGATTCTTGAGGCCCACCTGTGGAGTTTATTCTTGGGGCCCACCTGTGGAGTTGATTCTTGGGGCCCTTCTGTGGAGTTGATTCTTGGGACCCTCCTGTGGAGTTGATTCTTGTGGCCCTCCTGTGGAGTTGATTCTTGGGGCCCTCCTCTGGAGTTGATTCTTGGGCCCACCAGAGGAGTTGGTTCTTGGATCCCATTAGTGAAGCTGATTCTGGTGGACCACCCTACAGCTACTGTACATGCCCCTTATACTCTGCCTCCCACTGGGGGTTTCTCCTGTCCTCTGTGGACCAGTCCAAGCCTGATTACCACCATAAAGCATTTGCATGCTATCACTGGAAAAACTTGCCCTTGATCCAATATGGGGGCTTTCAAGATGGCAGCCATGTTCCCGACATAGCCTAAAAGATAGGTCCTCCTCACCCATTACTTGCTAGGGTATTCAATAGGGTAATTTGGAAATAAAAGGGTGTCCTGGGACTTTTTACTCACCCTGTATAGTCCTATTGCTTCTTGGAATCATTGTTCTTATTGGGTTTTTACATTTGTTGCTGTTATCTCCATAACATATCTTCCCACACCAGCTAGGTTGTGTCACACTCCACTCCTTCTGTTAGGGCATGTCCCCACGGCACGGGTTTTCGGGCGGTTTTTCAGATGGTTTGTGGATTTGCAGACCGTCTGAAAAACCATCCGAAAATGAGTACAATGGGGCTCTATGGAAAACCCATGCAGCAGCCCCGACCTGTTTGTCCTTGCTGTTGAACCGAACCCTTATTTCCCTTTCCTTAAAAGAGGACTTATTGTGACAATCACAAAATTCCAATCTATTTAAAATTCAGGGGAATTAAAGAAAATTAATAATATTTACTTAACTTTCCCTAGGGGGTTCCTTATTGATAGGTCTTGGAGGGGGTAGGGGATTGCATCCATTTCTGAAAACAAATGAAAGTAAAGGAAACAAAAATGTTAAGCACTGAACAGAAAAATTAAATTTTTTAGATTAAGTATGTGAACCCGGGCATAGCCCCAAGATCCTACCCGGTTTTATAAAAAAAAACATAGGGCTTCTTGGGAATCTGGAAATGCAACAAAGTGATGATATTGAGGCCGCGCTCGGGGTAATAATTCTCTCCTTAATATGACGTCCAGAAATGAGCCCGAATGCTGGGCGTCCAGTCCGCCGCACTTCATTTTTTAGGATAAAGTACAAAGCGGGAGTGAGAAGGTCATCGGTGTATTCCAGGCGAAGAACCCCAATCATTGCATTATGACCCTGTAACTGAAGGATAATGATATTCATAAGATGCTTACTGGATTTCATTAATCCTCCCTATTTTAATCTACCAAAAGGAACAGCGCCAAGAAAATTAGGACTTGATAAATGGTCCCGTTAGATGCGGCGGGTTTATGGTCGAGATAAGACGGATCAAAATTATATTTTGGATGGTCAAGCACTGAGTGGAAGAAAATATTTGTCGCCCTTCCAAATTTGAACAAATTATATTGTTTAGCAATGAGTAAAAAGTCCTGTGAACGCAGGAAAAAGGTGTCGAATCTATACGGGATTTGTCAAAAATTAAATTTAAAGAAATAGAGAAAAGGGAAAAACGATTTTTGCCCCCGTCCCCCAAACAACTCGGGGAGCTCCCTGTTTTTTTTAAAAAACCCCTCAATCATAATTTAAAACCAGATTTTTCCCCCCCCAAAAAAATAACCCCCACGCGGGTTCCCTCTCTAAAAAAAGTCCCCCCCTTTTTTTAGGTTTAAAAAAAAAATTTTTTCTATTTAAATCAAAAAAGGGGGGAAAATTAAGGGTTTTTTTCTTTCTAAATAAAGCCTTTACAGGTTTTTCTTTAAAAAGGGCCCCATTGAGGTTCTCTTTAAACTTCGGGTTTTTCCCTCTATTAAGCCATTGGGTTTTTTTCATAAAGCCACGCTTCTTTCTAATGGGAAAAAAAAAATAAAAAAAAAAATTTTTCAAAGTAAAATTTAAAAAATTTTCCGGGAAAAGGGGGGGTTATCCAAAAAAAAAAAAATTGGGGGGAATTTACCCCCCCAAAAAAATTTTTAAATAATTTTTCCCAATTCCCAAAACCCCAAAAAGAAAAGCCTTTGGGTTTAAACTGGAATTTGGGGGTTTAAAAACAATTTTGGGGACCTCCTTTGGGTTTCACCCTTTGGGCTTTAGTTTTTTGCCTTTTCTGATTGAGCCCGGGGTTTTTGGATTTTAATTTTTAGGCGTTCTACCAGAGTCCTGCCATTGCCTGTCGTCCCCTGTTGTTCTTCCTGCTGTATCCTCTGTGTTACCGTCCTGCCCTGCCGATCCGTGTTGCGTATTCTAGTTTCCTGTGATCCTGCTCACACTTTCCTGCGTTCCTGTCTCCCACCACTTCTGTTTTGGGATCCTGTCCTGCACCTCGGCTGTCCCGAGGTAGCCACGTCAGGGGAAGCGCCCGGGGGGTTCCCGCAGCAAAGTCCCCCGCTTTGGGCTCCCGGTAAGACCGGGCCCCTGACTCCCTCCCTGGTTGCTCTCCAAACCATCCCCTGCGGTGATCACAGTGGATCCACACCCGGATGTCAGCGATCGGCGCTTCAACGTATGCGGTTACCGTTGCATTCGTCACACAATTACTCCAAAAGAAACATATAAAGGCCAGATTAATGTTTGCAAATGCACAGGAACAAAGACCTACATTTCTGGAGACATGTCCTGTGGTCTGACGAAAATAAAAAAACTGTTTGGCCAAAATGACTTTTGTTACTTGGGGGAAAAAAGGGGAGAAGCTTGGAAGTCTAAAAATTCACCCCAAATTGTGAAACATTTGGGGTGCAGATTATTTGTGGGTTGTTTTGTGAGAGGGAGGGTATTTTTCACGAAATAATGCACATGGGGAAGAAATTTGTTGCAATACTAAAGGCAACATCCAAACATCACCCGGAATTTAAAGTTTGGGCAGAAAGGGGGTTTTCCCAAAAATGGACATTTCCAAACACTGCCAAAAGGTTACAAAGGGACTAAGGAGTAAATGGTCTTGTGTCCGTGTGAACTACTTTTTGATGATGTCTGGGTATCTGAAGGCCCCGCCCCTTCTAACAATTAGCGGTTTTTAACACTCCCGAAATGAGAACAGCACAGTGATCGCCGCTGGTTTTTGCATCCTTTTTCGGTCCGTTTTTTGGACCGCTCCAAAAGTACTGCAATTCTTGGAGCGCATCCAAAAAGAGGGGAAGTCAAAAGATATTCCGAAACCATTGCGGGAAGAACATAATTGATGGCGCAGTGTTATACGGGGGAATGTGTTTGGGCAATGGTGGAACTACCCCCAAGCAAATTTTTAGGGGCCGGGCCCGCAAAACCGGCCCCGTACCCGCCTGCGCCCGGGACTTAGGGTTTTAATTAACTGTTTACACGCCTCACAATGTGCAAAAGTTACACCCTCAGGGGAGCATAGCCTCACCCCCCCCTGCCCCCCTTTTGACCACGATTAAACATCTCCATACCCAATCATTAAAAAGAAGCCGGCCCTATGCCTGGGGAAATGTGGAAGGGGTGAGCTTTTTTTATGTTCCTTTTTTTCCCGTAATGGAGCCCCAACCCTACCGCCTACCTGGCCTTCCTCCCTTTCCCCGGGGCATACCTAACACCTACCTCCCGGGGCACACCTAAAACTAAAATAACTTGCAAACCTCCCGGGGGGCCCCCTACAACATACCTAACTGGAAGCCACATACCTACCTACCTACCTACCAGGGGCCCACCTACCACCTGCTTTCCTGTGGCCACCTACCTAACTAGGACCTACCTACCTAAATGGGGCCTACTTGCATACCTATTTGGGGACCTCCCGTTTTGGGTCTACCTTTACCTGGGTCTATCTCCCTGGGCCTACCAACCTATTTGCTAGAACCACCTACTTACACTGTAGCCCCATCACCTACCTAATGCTATAAATTTCCTACTGAAATAAGGGCCTATTACCTCCCAAAAATCCCTAGACTCTGCCTAACACCTACCTGAAGCCCGAACCTACTGGGACTTGTCCTGATACCCCCTACTTAGGGGGGCTTCACTTACCTTACAGGGGCCCTTCTTGCCTACATTCTTTCTACCTGAGCCTTGACAACCTACGTACCGAAGCCTTTTTTATGTATGTACAGTATCTCAAACGTCATCACCCCACTTTGGTAAAAAATTTTACCCTATATATTTTCATGGGGGCAAACTGAAATTACCTTTTTTACAATGTAAAGTAGTCGTGCCCCCTTTTGTATCACAGGGGAAATTTGTGTACCCTCAAAAATAATCAACCCCCATCATTCTAATCACTGGCAACAAAAGTTTAGTACACCCCCCAATGAAAAAAAATGAGTGCACCCCTAAAAGACAAAAAAAGTGATACACCCTAATGACAACAAAAATGAGTACACCCCCGAGTGACAATAAAAAAGGGGTACCCCTTAAGTGACAATGGGAAATTGTGCTCAATTTGGCCATTTTTTTCCCCGTGCATGTGATCGTCAGTGTTACAGGGCTCAGATGTTAATGGGGCAGGTGTGTTACATTTTTTGTAATCGCTCTCAACTCTTCAAAAGGGCGTGGAAGTTCATTTCAGGCTCCTTGGCAAAACTGTTCTAGGACCTGAAAAAAGAATTGTTTTCTACATAAAGATTGCCCAGGTATAAGAAATGCCACATCTACACGGGAATATCAGTTACAAATTTTCACTGGTGTCTACCCCTATATGGTCATTTATGGAGGTAATATACGTCTGCAACCTGTGTACACTGTTTCACCACTATATGGGCCAAAAAAAACCCAAACCCTTTTTTTTTTTTTTATGGGGTAAAATAGTCTGCGAGCCTGTGTACATGGGTTACCCCTATATGGTCCTGATGGGGGGAAAACAGTTACGACCTGTGTAACTGGTGGCCCACCACTTAGGTCACTGTATGGAGGTAATATACACTCTCAGGCCTGTGTCATGGTGTCTACCACATTTGGTACTGTATGGAGGTAATATACAATTTCAAGTCTGTGACACTGTGTCTACCCTTAGGTCCTGTAGGAGGTAAAATTTTAGTCCCCAAGCCCGGTACATGGTTATCCACTATATGGTCACTGATGGGGATAATATCAGTCGCGAGCCTGTGTTTCCTGGGGTTTTACCACTAATTTTGGGCATGTATGGGGGTAAAAAACAGTCTGCGAGCCTGTGTACATGGGGTTTTACCCCATAGGTCACTGTAGGGGGTAATTACAGCTGCAGGCTGTGCAACTGGTGTCTATCATATATGGGCACTGTATGGGGGATTACGTCTTAGAATTCTGTTTTACACTGGTGTCTACCACTATATGGGCACTGTATGGGAAATAATTTACAGCTGCAGACCTGTGTTACACGGTGGCTACCCCTTTTGGGATGTATGGGGTAATATACGTCTGCAGAGCCGTATACACTGGGGCTCCACTAATGGTACTTTTGGAGGGAATTAAAGGGGAAAGGGTGTGCACTGGTACTACCACTATATGGCACTGTATGGGGGTATATACAGCTACAGAAACTGTGTAACTGGTGTCACCACTATAGGGCACTGTATGGGGGGAAAATACAGTCTTCAGAGCCTGTGTACACTGCTGTCTACCCTATATGGTCATGTAGGGGTAATTACTTCAGGCCTGTGTACACGGGTCTACCACTTTATGTATGTATGGGGGTAATTACGTCACAGAGCCTGTTACCCCTGGTTCTACCACTGATGGTCACTGATGGAGGGAATTACAGTCTGTAGAGCCTGTGTACACTGGTGCACCCTAGATGGCACTGTATGGGGGTTTATATACGTCTGCAGAGCCTTGTACATGGTGCTACCAATATGGCACTTAGGGGGTAATTTAATCTACAGAGCCTGTGTACACGGTACATACCACTAGATAGCAATATGGAGGTAATCTACAGCTGCAGGCGTGTCACTGTTTACCACTTTGGTCCTGTATGGCGGGGAATATACAGTCGCACAACCTTTACACTGGTGTCTACCACTATATGGTCATGATGGGGGTAATTACAGCAGCCTAGCCTGTTACACTGTGTCTACCATAAGGTACTGTATGGAGGTCAATACAATCTGCAGACCTGTGTACACGGGCTACCACCATTGGTCACTATGGTATTTTTTGGTGTAATATTTATCTTTGTATATTGATATTTATTTAGTAATATAAAGGGGGATTATCACATGTCATCCCTTTTTTTTATTGTTATTTGCCCGTGAAATTTTTTTTACTATGAATAAAAAAAATTTTTCAAACATACATATATAAAACGTAACAAACAAAAAGCACAAGGACTACGCTTTTGCGGGGTCCCTACCACCTTCTCAGGTGAGAAGCCAAGCCATTTATTTTATTAAAATCACTGTAAAAGATACACACCCAAGACCGCCTTTTTTTTCTCTTCTTCACTCCTCACCTTTACTTTTTAAAAGTTTTTCTCAAATGTCAATTACAAGAAAGATAGACTTGCAATGGCCCCCTGATAGCAAAAATGTTATTCCCCATGCTTTCCCAAGGGGCTTTTTGATCTCAGGGAAAATTACACAGAAAACGTATATCATATAAGTTAAAGGGGTTGTTCACCTTGGGTTATTCACCTATCCTGTTTCTCAGTTTTATTTTTAATTCAGGGGGGGGGTTTTTTGGGCTTTACTGTCTTCTACTGGCCCGGGAGTGGGACACAGGTCTTTTTTCCTTTTTGTCCAAAGCAGCCGGGTTCCCGACGAGTTTATTAGGTGTTTTTTAGTTTTTTGTTGAAGTTTTTGGTCTGGTTTTTGGGCAGTTTTTCAGGCAACCTATGTGAAAAGTTCTGTGCTGTGTAGACATAGCCTATGAGTAATGCTGATGTCATGGACCATTGCAGTAGATAAAGAAACACCTATGGAATGGATCATTCTTTAGTTGTGTTGCACTTTTGGATTCAGCCTGAATCCACATTATATAAATTGGTCTGAAGGACCCAAGCACCACCCTCAACCCCCCACAGTTACACTAATCTGTTTCTGGAGTGAATCCAGTCCCTTATGCTATGAAAAGACCAAAAAAGTGAAGCTATGAACCTTGAATGTATGAACGTAGAAAAGTTTAAAGGGGTTGTCTCACTACAGGGGTCGCTGCTGATTTTTATATTAAAGATCTTGCAAAAACAAGTCACTTTGCAATATGTGTCCATTAACAGTGTCCTACCTATTCCTAGATATCCCCTCTTGTATGGGCTGCATCAGCTACTTCAGGTTGCTATAGCTACAGACCTGTGTGATCTATCCTGATAAGCTGCCAGTACTGGTTGCTATAACTACAGACCTGTTGGATCTCTCCTGATAGGCTGCCAACACTGGTTGCTATAGCTACAGACCTGTTCAATCTCTTCTGATAGGCTGCCAGCACTAGTCGCTATAGCTTACATGAAAACCCGTTCGATCTCGATTCTCTCTTGATAGGCTGCCAGCACTGGTTGCTATAGCTACAGACCTGTTCGATCTCTCCTGATAAGCTGCCAGCACCGGTCGCTATAGCTACAGACCTGTTCAATCTCTTCTGATAGGCTGCCAGCACTGGTCGCTATAGCTACTGACCTGTTTGATCTCTCCTGCTAGGCTGCCAGCCCTGGTCGCTATAGCTACAGACCTGTGTGCTCTCTCCTGATAGGCTGCCAGCACTGGTTGCTATAGTTACAGACCTGTTTGATCTCTCCTGATAGGCTGCCAGCACTGGTTGCTATAGTTACAGACCTGTTCGATCTCTCCTGATAGGCTGCCAGCACTGGTCGCTATAGCTACAGACCTGTTTGATCTCTCCTGATAGGCTGCCAGCACTCGCTGACAGCCAGCTCTACAACATCTTTGCTATGTAACTGCTGTAAGAAATTCTTGGGACTGTATCACTACAGTTAAGTACTGGCTCATGATTTAACTTGTGTATATTGCGATGAATGTCAGCATGTCTACAAATGTTTGAATATACATGCAACAAACGCAAAGGATTAAAGAAAGACCTATTTGATCTCTCCTGATAGGCTGCCAGCACTGGTTGCTATAGCTACAGACCTGTTCAATCTCTCCTGATAGGCTGCCAGCACTGGTTCCTGTAGCTACAGACCTGTTTGATCTATCCTGATAGGCTGCCAGCACTGGTTGCTATAGCTACAGACCTGGCTTCTACTGACGCCTAGTAGAAGCCAGTAAACTAGCCCCTCAATTCAAAATGAAACCAAGAAAACAGGACGGAGGTAAGATGAATCAATATAGTGAGACAACCAGGCCTTAATGATCAACTACATTTTTTAGTTTTTGCCTCGCTGCGTTTTAATATTCATAACTTTTTATGTTTTCATGACACAGTTTATGAGGACTTGTTTTATGCGGAAAAGTGGTATTTTTGGGGGCATAGTTTAAGTTTACATATAAATTATTACAGAATTTTAAACAAAAGTTTTTCGCTGCATGACCACTAAGGCTTGTCCCCACGGCAGGGTTTTTGGACGGTT
Source organism: Phyllomedusa bahiana (assembly GCA_025379985.1). Taxonomy (NCBI): domain Eukaryota; kingdom Metazoa; phylum Chordata; class Amphibia; order Anura; family Hylidae; genus Phyllomedusa; species Phyllomedusa bahiana. The sequence goes on from JAODAL010052464.1 coordinate 17,865, forward strand.
TTTCAGACGGTCTGCGGTTTCAGAAACTGTCTGAAAACCTGCAATCAACGCTCCCCCCTAGACTTCAATAGGAAAACCGTTCAGCAGTCCCCACCGCTGGCGGACTGAAAATTAACATTGGAGACAATGTAAACCGCTCAGAAAGCGAGTGAACGAGAGTCTATAAATCCTCTTTTTTAGCCTAAACTAACCAAATTTTGATGCTGTGAACATGCACGGGTGAAAGTGAAGAAGTTGGCCTTTGTGCATCATTGTTAAATTGTGGAGATAAAAAAAAAATCACATGTTTTCTTGCACCAATCAGGAAGACTTTTGTACTCAGTGCACTATCCAGCTTGAAAAAACAGTCCAAAAACTGTTGGGAAAACCGGGACAAAAACAACGGCAAAAATAGTCCAAAAACTGATTGTAATGAACGGTTCCGCTGAGGTCAAAACAGAGCTGCTTTTGTCCTTTGCCGTGTGAACGAACCCTTCAAGCATTTTTCTGCATTTGTTTTTTTTATTATTATTTTTTTTACTCCATTCACATTTCACACTAAATAACCTGCTTGGTTTATTCAGGATACTCCCCAGGCTCCACCAGGCACTGGGAATTCTGCTGACCCGGGGTGGAAAACCAAAAATTTTTTTTTAAAAGGGCCCCAAACTTTTTTTTTATTTTTTGGGGGGGGCCCCCCCAATTTTTTTTTAAAAACCCCCAAAAAAAATTTTTAAACCAAGAAAAAAAAAAAAACCCCGGGGGGGAAATAAAAATTTTAAAAAAACCCCCCAAAAAAAAAAATTTTTTTTTTTTGGGGGGGGGAAATTTTTTTTTTTTTTAAAAAAAGGTTTAAAAAAATTTTTTTTTTTAAAAGAAAAAAAAAATTTTTTTTTTTTTAAATTTTTTTTTTTTAAAAAAACCGGGGGGGTTTTTTTTCCCCGGGGGGGTTTTTTTAAAAGGGGTTTTTCAAACCCCCCCCCAAAAAGGGGGCCGGGAACCCCCCCCCAAAAAAAGGGGGTTTTTTTAAAAAAACCCCCCCAAAAAACCCAAAAGAAAATTTTTCCCCCAAAAAAGGAAAAAAAAAAAAAACCCTTTTAAATTTCCCTTTTTTTTTCCCCCCAAAGGGGGGAAAAAAAAGGGGGCCCCCTTTTCCTTTTAAATTTTTTTAAAAAAAAATTTGGGTTTTTCCCAAAAAAAACCCCTTTTTAACAATTTTTAAAAAAAAAAAAAAAAAAGGGAAAAAAAAAAAAAACCCAAAAAAAATTAACCCCGAAAAAAGGGGGCCCTTTTTTTTTTAAAAATTTCCCCTTTTTTAAATTTTTTTTTAAAAATTTTTTTTTTTTTAAAAAAACCCCCCTTAAAATTTAAAAAAAAAGGGGAAACCCCCAAAAAAACCCCCCCCGGGGGGGGTTTTTTAAAAAAAGGGGGGGAAATTTAATTTTTAAAATTCCAAAATTTTTTTTTTAAAATTGGGAAACCTTTCTTTTTGGAAACCAAAAAAAAAAAAAAAAAGCAAAAAAAAAAAAAAAAAGGGGGGGTTTTTAAAAAATTTTCCAATTTTTTTAAAAAAAACCGGAAAAAACCTAAAAAAAAAAAAAAAATTTTTTGGGGGGGAAAAAAAAAATTTTTTAATTTTTCCCCCCAAAAAAAAAAAAAAATTTTTTTTTAAAAAAAAACCCAAAAAAAAAAAAATTTTTTTTTCCCCCCCTTTTTTTTTTTTTTGGGGGGGCCCCCCAACGGGTTTTTTTCCCAAAAAAAAAAAATTTTTTTCCCCCAAATTTTTGGAAAAAAAAAAAAAAATTTTTTTTTCCTTTTTTTTTAAAAACGGTTCCCCATTTTTTTTGTTTTTAAACCCCCCACCCCCCCCCTTTTTTTTTTTTAAAAATTTTTTTTTGGTTTTTTTTTAAATTTAACCCTTTTTTTTTAAATTTTTAAACCCCCAAAAAAAAATTTTTTTTTTTTTTTTTTTTAAATTTGGGGGGAAATTTTGGTTTTGGAAAAAAAAAAGGGGGGGGGCCCCCCCTTTTTTTTTTTCCCTTTTTCCCCTTTTTTTCCCCTTTTTTTTTTTTTTTTTTAAAAAAAAAGGGCCCCAAAAAGGCCCCCTTTATTGTATTTTTTTAAAAAAAAATTTTTTTTGGGGGTTATATATTTTTACTCACCTGTATTAAAGGGAGCTGCAGCAGGAAAGTGTCTGCTCGGGCCATATACAGGGAGGGCCCGCAGACTCGTGGTGTTTTATAGGGAAAACGCAAAAAGGTTGTGGGGGGTTCCCACTTTTGGTTAAAAAATGTTTTAAGGGGGAGCGTGCTTTAAAACCAATTTACTCTGTAGGAAGACAACACCTGGCTTTCAAGGATACTGTTTTTAAAAAGGGGGGAACTGTTTTTTTCCAAAGTTAAATTGTTTTTTTTTTTTTTTGGGGTTTTTTTTGGGGTTTTAAAAAAAATTTTCCCTTTTTTTTATTTTTGAACAAAGGCCTGTTCAACCTTTTTTTAAAAAACCCCATGTTCAAGGTGCCTCGCTTTTTCTCTAACTAGCAAGCCTTTGTGAAAAATTTCAACTGCAGACTGCCTTTTCATCTCAAAAAACTTTCGGGTGGTTAGAACTGGGTCGGTTTAAAATCCCAGAGCTTGCCCGTGGAAAGCTCTTCTTTCTTTTCTACACTATAATTTTAAAAAAAATCTTTAATTTTTTAATAGCACCAACCCAAAATTTTCCGCAAAACTTTACAATTAGAGGTATAAGTACAGAAAATTAAAACATTAAAAAAAATATTAAGGTGAGGGCACAAGGTTGAGGGCCCGCTCGTGAGATTTCAATCCCATTAGGGTGTAAGGGGGAAACAAGGTAAAAGTGCCAAGTTTACAATGGTCCCGCCATGTTTCATAATAAAGGGGGGGTTTTACATGAAAAATGGATGAACCTGCCCCCCGACGTACAAACTATATACAGAAAAAGTGCCTGTGAGGGGCCCTAGTGCTGGAGGGACAGAATGTGGGATTTTAGTACAAATATTTTGCAGCATTTTTTGATTTACCCCTGCAACGCCTTGTTCTCCCAGTGTTTCATGTTAATGAGCTTTTGTGTGGGTTTGAAATCTTTGGGGGTTGCAATGGGGGGCTCTCTTTTTCTCACACAGTACCAACCTTACGATTCCCGCCCCCTGCCCGACTGCCTTGTCCTCCCAGCAATACATCCTGGATGTGAGCTCTGTGGTTAAACGCCTAGAGGTTGCAGTGGGTGCTCTGCTTTCTCTCTACACAAATACAAAACCTTATTTAATTCCCCCCCTTAGATTGCCCCTTTTCCTCCCGGAATAAATCTGTTTTTAACTCTATGTAGAAAGAAGGCCCAGAACTTGGGGGTGGTTTCTCTACTTTCTCTCTACACAGTACACAGCCTTAGTGATTCCACCTCTATAGATTGCTTTTTCTTCCCAGTATGACAAGCCTTAATAGATAATATGGGGTAGGGAGATAGATAATATAGATAATGCCCTGATATAGCTAAAAATGGGATAGACAGATACTGTAGATAATAGATAAAAGATAGATAGATAGATAGATAGATAGTAAAACCAAAAAAATAAGGGAAGGACTTTTAAAGTCTAAAAGAAAGAAAGCAGAAAACAAGAAACCAAGGTCAGAACTGGTGTGAAAAATGGAAAACCACAGCACTACAAGTCCTTCTTTGACTGAATCTGGGATTTGTTTTTTAGATATATAGACAAAAAGATACATAGATATGTCATGAGATAGACAGATAGATAGGAGATAGATACGAGATAGATAGATATGAGATAAATAGTTAGATATGAGATAAATAGATAGATATGAGATAAATAGATAGATATGAGATGAAATAGATAGATAGATAGATAGATAGATAGATAGAATAAACAAAAACAAGGAAGTTGGGCGGACTATAAAAAGAATGCCTGAGATTAGAGTAAGCTATAGTATAATTTATAAAATAGAACAATGATTAATTATAAAACATAGATAAAAAAGCCGACGTTTCGATGGTGATCCATGTTACTTAGGGTTGAAGAAGCATGGACTCACCATAGCAAACGTGGGTTTAATCTATGTTTATAATTGAGACTATGATGCTCTATTGTTTAATAGAATTATGATACCTATAGATGCTTACTCCAATGAATGCAATACATAGATAGATATGGTAGTAGATATTAATATAGATAGAGCGTAGATATACTAGATGATAGAAGATATTAGATAATAGATAATAGATAATAGAAGATGGATAGACTAGCAAATAAGGAGATTCAAAGTCAGAAGAAAGCAGTAACTAAGAACCAAGTCAGATACGTGTGAGTAAAATGAAAAGCAGACTACAAGTTGATGAACTGGGATATATATAGACAAAGAACTAGATACATGAGATAGATAAAGAGTAAATAGATAGATTAGTAAAATTAGATATGAATAAATAATGAATATAGATAGATATAGATAGATAATAGATAGTAGAATGATAGATGATAGAGATAGTATAGATAGAAATAGATTATGGATAGATAGATAGATAGATTGATCTGATAGATAGATAGATAGATAGATAGATAGATAGATAGATAGATAGATGATAGATAGATAGATAGATAGATAGATAGATAGATAGATAGATAGATAGATAGATAGATAGATAGATAGATAGATAGATAGATAGAGAGATAGATAGATAGATAGATAGATAGATAGATAGATAGATATGAGATATGAGACAGATAGATAGATATGAGATAGATTTGCTGCAGATGGATAATTAGAACATGCAGGTCAGGGGGGTGACAGTTGATCTTGTGTTTGCTCCTGTGCTTTGTCTGGTCGCGCTCTGTCTTCGGGGAGCTGACGTCGGCTCCGGATATTTGGGTTTTCCTCTTTATTTATTTGTTGGGTAACGCGGCGCTGGATTTATGTTTTCCTTAACCCACAAACTAGATACAACCCATAAATCTGCGGATGACTATTGATGATAATGAGATGGCAGAAACGGGATATAAATAACAATCGGATGAAATCTGCGGCTCTGTCAGCGCCTTCTTTACATATGATAAATCAATACAGCAAATAAAAAACACAATCTGTCAACGACAAGAGCAGAATTAATATAAATGATGAAAACCGGCAAAAAATGTGCCGGTGAAAATTGAATGTGACCAATTCTCTGGCTCCGTTTAATTGGATAATAATTCACGCGGTTAAATTGTGAGACTTAAATGTCGGCAGTAAAGCGGAATCATCAGAAGAACAACAATGGACTCGGCGGATAAATGAGAGTTAAAGATATAAGCGGATAAAGAAGAGGCGTCTGTAATAACATATAACGGGACAGGTGCTCTGCCTGCACCAGCCGGGGGCCCGCACCGTCCCGCTGACTCCATTTATTAGAATAATAAACCACAGACGCTGACAATACCAAATAGTTTACCCCCAGATCATTTTTCAGGTTCTGTAATGTGACAACTCCACAATCTATGGTAAGAAAACTGTTCCGGGGACGACTAGTGGCGGCAGATATATCCGGGAAACATACACACTAGAGGTCTCTATCTATCTATCTATCTATCTATCTATCTATCTCATATCTATCTATCTATCTATCTATCTATCTATCTATCTATCTATCTATCTATCCCATATCTATCTCATATCTATCTATCTATCTATCTATCTATCTCCTATCTATCTATCTATCTATCTATCTATCTATCTATCTATCTAACTATCTATCTACCTCAACTATCTATCTATCTCATATCTATCTATCTATCTATCTATCTATCTCCTATCATATCTATTCTATCTCATTATCTATCTTCTCTATCTATCATATCTATCCTATCTATCTATCTATCTATCTATCTATCTATCCAATCTATCTATCTATCCAATCTATCTATCTATCCAATCTATCTATCTATCCTATCTATCTATCTATCTATCCTATCTATATATCTATCTCATATCTATCTATCTCATATCTATCTGTCTATCTATCTCCCTAGAAATAAAAGCAAAAATACGGAATTTCAGCGCTCTTTGAGGAAAATGCGATAAAAAACACTGATCCTTTTCAGGGTGTTTATTTTTTTTTAAAAGAGAGATAACTCTCATAAAAACAATGTACAAAGGACTTGACGCGTTTCTCGTGGCATACCCACGCTTCATCAGAAGTAACCATCTGAATCACCCTTCTACCTACCTACAGTGGCCCTATATATCTACCTACGTACAGGGCTCTATATACCTACCTACAAGGGGCCTATAAATCAACCTCCAGGGGGTGTGAATACCTACCTACAGCCAAGAGGAGCAGAGAGAGTTTGAGCAGGTGGGAGTAGGATAGACAGTAATTTGGTTGGGTCGGTTTAGCAGAGAAGGCATTGAAAGTGGGAAAGAGGTTGGTGACAGCAGACAAATGCGAGGGTAGAAAGCAAGAAAAGATAAAGAGCTCATTGCCCAGCAGAGGGGTTTGGGGATGGGCAATTTGTTTCAGGAAAATGCAGCTTCAGATGATGGAGGCCTGTAAAAGCATGGCAGCTTCTATGGAATCCTTGTTTAATGCTGGTTCATATTCAGCCTCATCCTTAGAAAACTCTCCATACTTTGAAAAATAGCCCCAAGAAGGCCACGGTCAATAGGCGACCAGTGCAGGGAAGGTTATACAGGATTAAAACCCTGAATAAAACCAGGTGGGAGCAAGAGACAGGAGGAGAAAGGTCAACTAATAGACAAAGTGGGGGAATAAAGGAAACAAGATCCAGAAAAGCGCAGACATATGATGATGTACAGTTACATCACGATGACGGTAAGGGTGCACGGGGCATGTTAACCCTCCAGGTACCACAGTCAACGCAAAGGATTGCCGACCAATTGTCATGGCAGCCATCATGCTCCTCCTGTTACACCCATAGGTAGGAGAAGAGCTCATTTTATTGCAGTATAGCGTAAAAGCAATTGCGCCCCCTGATAGTAATGTACCCTGAGGGGATCAAAAGTACAAGTAATCAAAGACAGACTAAAGAAAAAATTAATATAAAAAATAAAAGTTTCAATAATCCCTTTTGCCATTTTCCAAATAATAATAATAATAATAATAATAATAATAATAATAATAATAATAATAATAATAATAATTAAAATAGTAATTAGATTATTATTAACAATAATAATAATATGAATAATAAGAATTAGTAATAAAAATAACTAAAATAGTGTTAATAATAATAGCAATAAAATAATAATAAGAAAAAGAATAATAATGATAGTAGTAATGATAATAATAATAGAACTTAATAATAATATTATAATTATTACATACAATATTATATTATAAAATATGTTATTATTATTATTATTATTATTTTTATTATTATTATTATTATTATAAAAAACATAATTGTTATTCCCATGTTCGCAATATTCTGATCTATTGAAATATAATATTATAAATCCCATAAGGTAAATACAGTAGAAAAAAATACCAAACACCAAATTTCCATTTTTTAGTCATTTAAAAGGGTTGTCTCACTACAAAGAATGGCTTTCAACATGTAGGGGACACTAAATGAAAATGTTTCCAAATATGTTGCTTTGTTCACTTTTTTTTGTTGTTGAGGAGCTACAAATGATTTTATCACCTTTTGAGGGCTCTCACGTTTCTCTAGTTACCAACCTGTTTGCTTGTTCTCCCCTTCTGTTTGTCTGATAGCAGGGAGTGATGTCATCACACAGGTAACAGCACAGAACTGCGGGCAGCCTGAGAGCTTGTGTGTTATCTAATCTTTCACACAAAAGACACTAATTACTACTGTTTACTTTAGCTCAGAAGCTTCTCTGGACCTCAGAGAAGGAGATTGTTTATCTAATTAACAGAAGTCTGAATATATGGAGCTCATATGCTAATTACCCACAGCCTGACCAGGAAGTGACAGGATGCATGAATGAAAGAATGCTGCTGACTCCATGACACAGTGAGATGAGACAACCCCTTAACTCCCTCCAAAAATTGGAATTAAAAGTGAACAAATAAAATCACCTATATTCCAAAATGGTATCAATAAACATAACACTTCATGCTACAAAACA
>JAODAL010052465.1:0-25960 GCA_025379985.1 Phyllomedusa bahiana
GTGCGGTTTGACCTAACCCAGGAGGTTGTCTCAGTTGAACAAACACTTGTCTAAAACAGGCGGGCCAATGGATCCAGCTGTGTTGAAAGGCTGAAGTGCTCACCACCCAGCTACAATGTAGCTACCAACAGCTAGGATTATACTGTGGGGAAAGGCATGATGCTGTCAGCCTGCCAGTCCACATCATATGCCGCTTTGGCGCACACTGAACGCTGAATCGGGACAAATCAGGCATGAAATGCCTTCGTGTCAAAACCCCTTTAAGCCCTTCTGGAATAAGTCATTTTAGAGTTTCAGGATGAAACCGGATTTTAGAAAATCGGTGTATTATAACTTTTATATATTCAAATAATTCTGACTTTTTTTTATTTTTTTGTACTTTTGTATTTTCACATTAGTTTTTCAACCTTTTTATACTTTTCAGCATATCAGAAAAACATTTATATATGTTTAGTAAGAGATTTTTTTTATGCACTTTGTAATTTTGTAAGAGTACTGGAGAAACTAAAATAATCGAATACTCTCCTGACAGTAGCCCCATGTTGAAAACTGCACCCCTCATGGAATTTGCCTAAGGGCATGGTAAGTATTTTGGCTCCATAGTTTCTTGTCTTTTTTGCAGGAATTAGTGCAACAAAATTAATATTAAAATTTTTTTTCAACATCTTTTCTTTTACATCAAATGTGAAATTGCAGAAAGACACCTAATTTTTATCGGTCTATTTCTCCTTAGTTCAGAATACCCCCAAAGTGGTCCAAACTTGTTTCTTAGGCCTGAAAGTGAAGGCGCAGGCTAAGGCATTCAGGGCCCAATTTTTGCACTAATAACACTGGTCCTGCTCCCAGGATTGTGGTTTGGGGTGGGATCATGTATGGTAGCCAGACCTCTCTAGTTTTTAGGTACACGAACAACTTGGCATTTATTGGTTTGATCGTGGAACCGGTGATACGGCTGTTCCTCCAAAGTGTCCCAGGAGTCATTTTTCAATAGGACCGCCCCAGACTGCATGTTGCTAATGTTGCTCTAAGCAACCTGCATGGCCTAAACATGGTTCTGTGGTCTGCAGCACCTATGGACTTGTCACTTATCGAGCACACCCGGAAGGTCATTGGTCTGTCACTGGAAAGGGAGCTAGCAGCAACCAATCTTGATGATTTGTGTGACAAAGTGCCCTCAGCGTGGCAAACCATTTCTGAGACATCTGATAATTACCTGACTGATAGCATGCCAAGTCGTGTAAGTGTGTACTATTCTGCGCGTGGCACTCATACTTGATGTGGGATATATGATGCGAATATTTTGTTCCATTTTCTATCATTTGTATATCATTGACATGTCTACTGATCCTGTGATTTCCACAGTCGTCACTTAGGGAGCAGGGACGGACTAAAACTTCTTTTTCTCACTTATACAACCAGTATAATTAACCACATTGGTTTGTTTTGAGCTGGTTTACTCATCATCATCTTCCTGGTGCTATCAGCAGTTTGGAGGGGTAGATACTGCTGACAAACTCCCTTTGACCTTTAAAAGTTATCATCTTCTTGTAGAGATAGATAATCTGCAAGAAGGTAGACTGAACTGCTAATGAAGGTAGTACGACAAATGCTACTTTACTTTGAATTTTAAGTATTTTTGGAATATTCTAAGGCTGGCCATACACTTCAGATAGGTGTCATCTTAACGCTTGTTTTACCGACAGCTATCTCTATTGATCTGGTCAAAAACCTGTTTGTTCTGAATGGGTAAAAAAGAATGCTCCTGCCGAAGTTCTCCGGTGGTGGCCTACATACCGCAGCGTAAAAGGAGTGAGCAGCTGATGTCCAACTGGACAATCCTTATCTTTCTTAACAAGCAGTTGTCTGGGGAGAGTAGGAAAGGTCGCCACACACACAGTCATCTGGTCCCACCAAAATCGCGCACTGGTGATATGGGATTCCAGATTACTTTACAATTCCTTGTCATATAGAAGTGTCATTTACCAGGCTTATTGTATGTTGGACTAGGGATATTTGAGGTAGTTTATCTCAGGTATTTTCGTGCATACATTTAAGAGGTATAGAGAAAAGATGTGTTTGATGCATGATGCTCGATTATCAAGCCAGGAACATTTTATTGAATAAACACAAAATTTGGAATCCCTCTTACTACCATTCTGCACACACTTGTGTGGAGTGAATCACTTGGGAGTACACTGCAGATAATTGCCCTCATGTATTGTAGAGTTCTTCAGTCAGAGTTATGTCTCTTACACACATCCCATGCTTTATCTGAGCCTTTTCTTCATTCCACTTTAGACAGAGAATCAGTATTTTGGAGATGACAGTGAGAGGCTGTAGATGGGGTGACACCTACTTGTACAATTTTTACATCCTAGAACACTGTACTTTATATCTGTACTTGGGGCTATGATTGAGTATTAATTAGGAAGGGAACATCCTATGAACTTGCAGGAACTTATTCAATGCGCTTGTAAAATACTATAAGTACCAACGGAAATATCCTGGTCTTGCTCTACACACATGACCAGCAGCTGTCAATGGAGACATTGTAAACTGTCAAACACTACCTGCTTCACCCCTTCAACCACCTGCTCCTTATGAGACATTGAGACTAGAGAGTTTGTGGATTTAAGGACATGTTCACACATTGGATTTTTCACGTTGAAAAATACAACACAAAATCCATTGTAGAATTTTGAGGTGATATCCTCAGATATAAGTTCTGGATTTTCACTTTGTAGTATCAGTCTTCACTATTTTGAACACGGGCTAGCCCTATTTCAGTGGGGCTGACTAATCCATTGTTTTGGCTGCCCAAGGAGGAATCCAGCCAGGTTGTGTGTTAGTTTGATGCAAATTGATATATTTTTTTTGTCTGCATCATGGATTTCAATAAAGTTAAGGCTTCTGATAAAAGAGATGAAGCGCTCCACAGTGCCCTCTATTGGATGTAGTTATCCTCAATTCACATGTAACTCACAAAAGCCTTGCAGTGTGAAAAGGATTTAAGCCAAAGAAGTTACGTTAATCTACAGGCAGCTGTTTCGAGGTATTTGCCCTTTGTCAGTGCAGAGGGGGAATATCTCTTCTTGGGAAGAGCCACCCAAAAATGTGTTGGTGCGAGGATTTATGCACCTTTCAGACCTCACTGACTGTTTTGATTTTTTTTGCATGTGTACATGGATATACATTGAATCTGTCCTTAAGTGGGTTTTGAATGGAATCAAACACTGTGGGCGACATGTCCCAATACGCAAGAGCCATTTTTTTTGGGCTTACTTTGCAGCAAAAATATCCTTGACGCCACATTCTCGATATAAATGAAATGTAATATACCGAAAATAGGCATATTATACGCTGGGCACGACACATTGTAATACACCTAAAAAGGCACATTACATATGGTAACAATGATACGCTGTGCGCCTCCATAATGCAATGCACCTATTGAGGCACATTACATACACTAGTAATGATACGTTATGCGCCTCCGTTATTTAATACACCTCGATAGGTGCATTACATACACCAGCACTGATATACTATGCGCTGCAATACTATGCAAGGTGTACCGGACACCAGATTTTTGAAAGGATTGTACTTTCAAGCACACTTTACACTGATTAAATGCGCATAAAATGCGACAATTTTCATACATGTCACCCTTTGTCCTTAGAAGAAAACACATTATTAAGTAAGTTTGAAAACAATGCTAATAAACATTTAGTACATTGATAAAATAGAATAAGCAGTATAGCAATAAAACAGAAGGTCCCTGGGGAGGTACTTGAAGGCACAAAGCCATGAAGTAACGGAAGAGTAAAAGAAAAAAACATGCCGTAGGCAAAGGAAAATGAGGACAGGGTCTGGAATGACAGGGAACCCATCCAGAACGACTTGTGTAGGGCGGGCAGGAAGGAGCAGGAAAACTCCAAGGCTACAGGCCAGCCCACTAAAGCATCTAAAGCAGATGGTAGGAAACATTCAGGAAGTCCTCTGTAGCAGTGTCTTAAGAAGACAGGTTTAGGAGAAGTTGTGCAGGGGTCTGGGAGTGTCGCTTTAGGATGTCTATCACAGCAGAGTTCACATGTAGCTTGTTTTTACAGAACAGTTTAAATGGTGGTTGGTGTCAAAGATCACACTGAAGACAATTCACTTTGAAAACAAACAATATTCTTCTTTCCTCATACCTGTGCCCAAACCCCAGTCCCTAGATGTAGATTAACTTTTATAGCATTTTGTGAACTGAGCCAAATGTTGTCAATGCAAGCAAAGCTATCAGCACCTCCTTAGTAACCTATGGATGACATATACAGAAATCAGACTAAGCACAATACTGGGTCTAATATTAATACCTCATGGCTTTATCTTATCCAAGGGGGGGAATGTCACTATTTGAGTCATCTCTGACAAGATTTCACTTTAGAAATAGATTGTTCTTAAAGCATTGATGGGTTCTATCACTTGTCTTATAAACCACACCATTTCTTTGTCCTTTTGTGTATACATATGCTACAGATTTTTCTAAACCAAGCCTGATTAGTCTGGAAAGCTATCTATTTGTGGAAAGGTGTTGTCAGACTTGTAGGATGGCATCTTGTTCTTGCCATCTGGTGAAATACCATTTGGCAAAATCGCATGTGTATTCCCACTCATTACTTCAGATTTGGCCGCAAATTGTCTACAGGTAAAACGTGCCATTATCACACATGAAAGTACCTTTAAAAAGTATGAACTACCGATGCCTCAAATTTCTGACCAATTGGTTTCATTGTTCTCCTCTCCACCACAAATATGAGGTCTGAGTCGGTTCCCATTTTGCATGAGTCGGAGTCGTTATAAAATGGACCAACTCCAACTTCCAAAATATAAAATCATTTTTTACAGTTAGTTCAAAGCAGTGCCAAGTGCAAGAGGAATTGGGTCTTGCCAGTGCTACTGCTCCCATATATTCAGCCTCATCAGATGAGGAGTTTAATTTTGAAAAGTATTTGGATGACATGGAGGAGACAGAGCGTTGCCGCAGGTGAAAAAGATTGACCATGTTAAAGCTAAATTTTTCACTTGCTTTCAAAGAAGTAGGAGAGTTCAACCGTTCATCAGAACTGACTGTGCCTGAGGCAATTCTTTTATACCCTGAAATTAGAGATGTTGCCCATGTGATCTCCGCTTTAGCCTCAACCCAAGTGAGTGTAGAGAGGCCGTTCTCTAGCCTGGAAATAATGAGATCAGATTTGAGGTCGCCTATGAAAGATCTGATGTAGGTGATGCTATTTCTCAGAACAAAACCATAGACTCCACAAATGTTTTTCAGGACATTTTTGTTGAAAACTGTTTTTATCCCACGTACTGCAGCGTTTTGCGTATTTACAATTTTTTAAAACATTTTTTGTGTTCTAAAGTTGTATCCAATAGATATATTTTACACCAACAAGTAAAAGGGTAACAATATTTTTAACTTTTGACTCACTTTCCATATTTCACCGTCCACTACAGCTTTGAAAGTGAGACTACTATCATTTTATAGACAATCATCTTGATTATCTCATACATAACTTTGACCTGCAACTATTTAGCATATGCTTAGTTCTGCAGATTCTTGTCATTTAACTACATTGTTACTGTTTTGCTCCTGGTGATGTGACCATCTTTTTCTTCTTGTATACTACAAATTACAGCCTGTTCTCACATTCCCTAATAGTTCAGTTTGTTATTAGGCTGATTCCCAAACAAAAGGTCACTGGTTTGAGTAGCCATGAAGAAGATTTTCCAAGAAAAGAGAAGCAGCAGCATCCAGCTCATCGATAGTGTCTCAAGAAACTTGCCGAACTGCATCATGTGACACCATGACAGCTGGAAGAATATGAAATGAAATCCATCCATTCCAAAGCTAAGAGGCGGACGTCCAGGCAAAATATCAGAGTCAACAAATCGGCTCATCACAAGGTTCTAACTCGACAAACTCTGCAGTGGAGGTGGCTTTTATGCTTAAAGGGGTTGTCTCGTGACAGCAGTTGACAATGTTTGACACTGGTTGCCAACCAGAGCTTGTGAAATGGAGGGGCGTGTTTCTCCTCCCAGCAGAGTGTATCTTCATTCTCTGCAGACAAGCCATCAAAGTGTGCATGTGATGATTCATTCTGTGTGAGCTGGGGGAAGGGAGAGGTTCTCAACGGTCTCTGGGATCATTGGAAGTGAAAAACTAAGTGTAACTCGAGAGTTTATATCTAAATTTCTCGTTGTCTCTTCATACTTTGTAACTGGAATGGACATTTGACATTCAGGACTCTGGGAAAGATGGGTGATTTTTTTTCTCTGTCACTTACACAGTGATCTATCCTGCAGATTATTACACCTCTGACCTCTACCGATCTGCAGAACAAAACTATACGCTTTATCTGTTTGTGTTTACATGGGACTGCATATCTGTCTTACAAGTGGTTTATGTGGGACTTGGCATCTGTCTCACAAACATTTTTGCGTGGTACTGCACATGAGATTTACGTGGGTCTGACGATGTAAGACTGCACCTCTTACATGGAACTTTTGTGTTTTCTGTTTTACGGGGGTCTGCCTATGTAAGACTGCACCTCTTACATGGGACTGCTGTGATTTATGTTTTACGTGGGACCGCACAAGACATTTATGTGGGACTCTCTCTATCTATCTCTTGTCCGTGCATACCGATGCTTGTGCATACATCCCCCTGCGCGTTCCCGTCCGCGACCTGCTCACTGCATCTCCTTTACCTGTGCGTTCTCGTTCGTGACCTGGGTGGGACAGAACACTAAGCCGACAGCCAGTAGTACCTTAGCGGGGCGTAACCCGACCTGGGCTCAAACACCGTTGCTGAGCACATATAAAGCAACTCGTTCTCTTAAACCATAGCACTTTACTAGTGGTAACCAATGACAGACATGCTTATTTTTTTTGGTCCCTTCATTTCAAACTATCTTTGTAGTGAGACAACCCCTTTAAGAGTGAGCTCACAGACGTTCATGCAAGCAACATGCATTACATAATTCTGGAATGATGGCCTGAAAAAAGGTTAAGAAGCCGCAACTTCAATCTCATCATTAGAAGCATCAGCGAAGAGTGTGCAAAAAAGTACAAAAAGTGTAAGATTGGAAACAGGTGATTTGGAGCAATGAGAAGAAAGTCAATAGGGCTCTGATGGGGGCAAATGGGTTTGGAAGAATCCAGGGAAAAAGGGCTAACGGATCAAGAAATTGAAGAAGTGTCAAGTTTGATGGAGGAAGGCTGATGATACCGGGATGTTTTACAGCCAAAGTGTCGCGGCGCACGTTTCCGTCGTGGAGCAGCAAGGCACGGCAGGGATTAATCCCTCTGGTCAGTCGACACACCCAGGGAGAGGCTGGGCTGATGAGCTTAGGAGTGACAGCTCGGCTTCTAATCAGGTCAGAGGGTGTGTCACACTGGCCAATAGGAGGGACCGGAGGCCGCACCAATCGTCTGCTGGGGTGGGCTCCGGGCTCCTCATTTAAACCTCTCATTTCTCCCAGTTGTTGCCTGAGAAAGGTTATCCCTTTTGCTTCCCATTTATTCCTGTTTCTGCTTGTTTACTCCTGTGTTCCTGACTTCAGCTTGCTCCTTCGGCTTGCTCCTACGTTTTTGTCCTCTGTTTTTGTACTGCGTGACCTCCTGTGTTTTTGACCCTTGGTTTGTTTACTGTTATTCTCCTGGTTTATGATTCGTGGCTTTGGCGTACCCGTACCATTATCGACCCGGACTGTCTGACTCTGCGTTTCCCTGACGGCCCTGCACGTAGTAGTGTAGGGACTGTCGCCCAGTTGGGGTCTACGATCTAGGGTAGCACGCCAAGAAGGCAGGGACAGTGGGCTGGGTGGCAGTCAGGGCCCACTGCACCTCCTCTGACGTGACACAAAGATGTTGGATACTTGACCAGGATCAATGTTGGTCTCAATGCTGATCTATATGTGAGTATCCTACAAGATGAGTTACTTTATACACTCGAGTACTATGGGCGACATGTATGAATTCGAATGCGTACTTTTTTTTACTTGGCGCCGACACACAGATTTTTGGCGCATTACATAGAGCTTAATGCGCCAAACTTTGTATAGGCATAGAGTGTAATGCGCCAAACTTGGCGCACTAAGCTCTATGCAATGCGTCAAAAATCTGTCGTATTCTATACTCTTCTATATCTATTTAGAACTGTGATGTCAGCGCCAATTAAAAAAAAAGTATGCATTTGAATTCATACATGTCGCCCTCTTAATGTTTCAATGCTCGGATTATGAGATTCTGAGAGTGTAGAATACGACAAATTTTTGGCGCATTACATATAGCTTAGTGCGCCAAGTTTGGCGCATTACACTCTATGCCCATACAAAGTTTGGCTCATTAAGCTCTATGTAATGCGGCAAAAATCTTTATACTGTTGTATTCTACACTCTATATCTATTTAGAACTGGAGTGTCGGCGCCAAGTAAAAAAAAGTTCGAATTCATACATGTCGCCCTATGAGTATAAAAAGGACAACAGTGTTCCAGCAGGACAACGACCTGAAGCAGACATCAAGGTTGGAGAAGGAATGGTTCAATGACGATGAAGTAGAGTTGCTGTATTGGCCTCCACAGTCCCCAGACCTCAACACTTGTGGGCAGAGTTGAAGAAAAAGCTGTATTCGTACCCAAGTCCAGTGTGCACCAACATTGGGAACATTGTAGAAGAGATCTGGATCACATTTTGGTCAAGACATGCTTGAATCTGATGCAGAGCCCAGAAGGATTCAGGCAGTATTGAAAACCAAAAGGTGGATTTCCCAAATACTAACAAAATAGTAAAAATGTACAATGTAGTTACATGACAAGAATCTGCACAATTAAGCAGATTCTAAATACTTGCAAATCAAATTTATGTATAAGATAGGTAAGATGTAATGATGGTGAGATATGGAGCCTGAAAGTTACAAGGTCAAAACATTGTTATCATTTTGCTTGTCAGTGTCTGTTCTACCTAAATTGCTTGGTTATTGTATCATTAGGTGATAAAAAGCCTGATGTTACCACTTTACTACAGTAAAGTTATCGCTTAAACATGTACAATGTATGAGGGAGTCAGTAGTCTGAGTTGGGAGTCGGAGTGAGGGAAATTGAGGAGTTGGAGTTGGAGCTTTATCTTACCAATAGTGTTGAACGAACCATTCGGAAAAAGGTTAGTTCAAGACGAATTTTACGTATTTTCCGAGCCGAATATTTTTACGCACGCTCGGTAAAATTTTTTTTTTACTTTCTGCTAGTTCCTTCAGTTTTGCCGCCCAGCCAATCAGTGCAGAGCACGGGCGGAAGGGGGGGTCAAAAATGTCACCACTGAGGGTGTAGGGATCTCATAGGCTGCTAAAATCACAAGACTGTCTTATGCGTATGTCACTGTATTTCCTATTGAATGCTATTTTGACCTTACTCTCTGTACTGAACACACTGCTGCCTCTGTGTGCTTGTTTGCCAGCATGCATAAACACCATTTTCTAGCAATTTTACACAGGAAAAGCTGCTAGTTAGATTAGTCAGAGGTGTTTGGGGGGCAGCCAGCTTAGGGAATCATACACATCAATAGTTAGGGAGTTCTGTATAGCTTTTGTATAGTGTATAGTTTTGTATAGCTGGCTGCATTTTTCCCATCTTTATTCAGAGTGCTCAAAAGTTCATTTCTCCTGTTTTGGGGGTCCAATTACTACAGAAGACACCATCAGAAAATCTGCGATAGAAAGAAATGCAAGTGTTGCAGGGTTCTTCCATAAGACATCATTAACAGATATTCCATAGAAAGAAATCTGTGATAGTATTTGCTAGCAGCAAATTTTTGGGATTCCACAAAACGTCTGTTTTGCAGTGTTGCTGTCAGGGTTCTTCCATAAGACACCGTTCACAGATATTCCGTAGAAAGAAATCTGTAATAGTATTTGTTAGCAGCAAATTTTGGGATTCCACAAAAGTTCTGTTTTGCAGTGTTGCTGTCAGGGTCCTTCCATAAGACCCCATTTCACAGATATTCCATAGACAAAATTATATTTCTACTCCTATTTGTCAGTTGCAAAGTATAGGCATTTAAGAACACTTTTGATGTGCTGTCTTGCTGTCATAATACCCCATTTTACAAATATACCATATAAAAAAATCTATAACTAATCATAGTTACCAGTTGCAAATTATAGGGATTTAAGAACACTTGTAATTTGCTGTCTTTGGAGTACAGCTCTTCAATAAGAGACTGTGAACAAACCTTTACCTTTTTAATACGAATATAAGACGGCTTCGGGGGGACATGATTAATTTATGTATATATATTAATGGTCCCTACAAAAAGTATAGGGAAAATTATTTCATGTTAAAGGGGTGTTATCGTTTGAGCTGCTCGTGCTGTTAAGCTAATTTTCTCAGATTGAGTTTGAAATACAGGGGTGTATCTCTCCTGTCAGCAGGCATGTCTCTCCTCCCAGGAGGCGTGTCTCCCCTCACTGAAGAACTGTGACATCATCATTTTGTTTAAAGCAGGGGATGCAGAAGGTTGTCTGGATATAACAGCTCTGTAGCCTCCTGCCTGCTTATGTCTGCAGCCTTGAGGCTCCAAACTCCAGCAAGCACCTGTCATATGTCTTAGTTTACACACAACTGAAAGCCAGCAGCTGTTAAGATCTCTGCTTCCTGTCAGTGACATATGAGTGAAAACGATGGGGGGAGACGCAAATCAGCTTTCAGAGAAGGGCCTGCGCAACTGACTTGGGCTGGTGGTGCAGTGGGTAGAGCAGTGAGCAGTGATAGACTTATTGTTTTTACAACGAAGGGGTTTGGAGTTCTAGTCCCTCACAGGGTTACCCCCCCTAAATTCTACACATATGTAGAGAGACCTAAAAAATATATGTTAATCTCTATAATGATATATATACACATACAGGGCTCCCCTATATCATTTCTCATCCCCCAGAATATATGCATTGTATCACGTATGTTGGAAGTGCTTGGTGTGACTGCAAGGATGGGACACTATATAGGGGAGCTTTGTGTGTGTATATGAATAAAATTATAGATGTCTACACATATATTTTCATATCTTTACATATGTGTACAAATTTTAAAGAAAAAAAAAACTACTGATGGGGCTTGAACTCCCAACCTCTGGCTTGCAGGGCTAATCACCTATGCACTGTACTATACAAGCAGCTTATGCAGACACAGTGTTGAATCCTTATGTTATACACTACAGGTGATGATGCCATAAGGAGGCGGGGCTTGCATTCGATCTGAGGAACAGAACGCCTTCTTTTCCAAGGAGCAGCTTAAGGACTGGACCTGTGAGGTGGTGAAACAACATCTTGGCAAAAGCCCCTTAAACAGGCAGTAATTGCCCAGAACATTGACCCTAAAGCTGGGAGATGTACATAGAGCCAGCAGACCTTGGATTCACTATCGATTTTAACAGCTCAGAGGGGGAGTAAACACAGAGTGTGCAGGCAGCCAATCACAGCGCAGGGGGTGTGGCCGGGGTGGTTCCTGTCTAGGGGCGTATCCCAACAGGCTGAATGAAATGCCAGCCAATCACAGTGTAGGGGGCGTGTCTAGGGTGTGAGAATCGACCAGGGGGGCATTCTGACCAGCAACAGCAGAAATAAAAGACAGTTTTACAGAGAAGCTCATATCTGCTAAACCAAGTGACAGAGGTAATGCAACCCAATTACAAAAGTGCTTATTTTTACTGTCCCCATAATCTGAGACCTGATCTTTGTAACGATAAAACCCCTTTAAGCCCCCTCAAAAGACAAGGGGACATTCCCTTTGGCTAAAGAGAAAAGGATTCAATCTCCAGAGAAGAAAAGCGTTCTTCACTGTAAGAACTGTAAATTTGTGTAATAGCCTGCCTGAGGAGCTGGTCACAGCAGGAACAGTTGGGAGTTTCAAGAAAGGCTTAGATAACTACCTGAAAATGAAGAATATTAATACGTGGAATATTAACCATGGAAAATTCCAGATCCTGGCTGGTGGCAGCTCTGGGGTCAGAGATGGGGTCTTCCCTGGAGCACATTGGTTCTTGCCTTGTGGGTTTCAGGGCATTAACCAGTGGGGAGGCTGGGCTTAAAATCCTTATCTCCCTCCCTACGCCCACTTTTTCCCCACCCTTGGTTGAACTTGATGGGCACATGTCTTTTTTTCAACCATACTAACTATGTAACTATGTCATATTTATATTTTGAAACATGGAGCGAACTGGAGGTGGTAAGCGAGCAAGAATTCCCGGTCTTGGTACTCTTATGGCACTGTGGGCATGCCTGTTGTGTCTATATGATCAGCAGTAGTGATGTAGTCTGCATTTTCTGCTACCTACCTTCTGATCTTATACCTCTGATTGCCACCAACTAACCTCTTTGTATAAAGTAAGGTTCAAAGTGTCACAGGGATGTCTTGTGATGTATTCAGGACCCATATCATCCCTGAATAAACATTCTAGGGTCCATTGAAATACCCTAGGACTGTCATGAATATCACCTATTGTCAAGGCATACTTAGGTATACCCAAGATTTCTGTATTTAATCATACAGTTGAAACCACAATAATGAGAGAGAAATTTTTTTAAGGCATTTGCAAACATTAATCTGGCTTTTATATGTTTCTTTTGGAGTAATGGTTTCTTCCTGGCAGAGTGGCCTTTCAGCCCATGTTGATACAGTACTCATTTCACTGTGGATAATGACACAATCTTACCAGCTTCCACCAGCTTCTACACAAGGTCTTTTGTTTTTGTTCTTGGGTTGATATGCACATGTCAAACCAAATCACGTTCATCTCTGAGACACAAAACCCATCTCCTTCCTGAGCAGTATGATGGCTGGACATTCCTTGCATATAATTGTTTGTACAGGTGAACAAGGCACCTTCAGGTATCTGGAAATTACACCCAAGGATGAACCAGACTTGTGCAAGTCCGCAATTCTCTTCCTGATATCTTGGCCGATTTCTTCAGACTTTTCCTTGATGTTACACACAGAAACAGTGGTTTTTTTTGGTGTGCTTTAAAATACATCCACAGGTGTTTCTAATTAACTCAGATGCTGCCAATAAATCAGAATCTTCCAAGGACATGACATCATCATACAGGCTGTCCCATATTGTTTAACCCCTTCATGACCCTGGGCGTATGAGTACGTCCCAGGGCCGCTCAGGGGCTTTGCAGGGGGTCGCTCCGCGACCCCCCCGCACAGCTGCCGGGTGTTAGCGGCAAATCGCCACTAACACCCGGCAGTAACAGAGCCGGCGGGTGGCTCCGCCCGCTAGCGCTGTTTTACCCATCAGACACCGCGGCAGCTATGCTGCGCCGATCCGATCACAGGGCATTGTGGTGGGGAGCCTTGTGAAGGCGCCCGTCACTTACCCTGGCCGGTTTGCCCCACTTCCGTCCGCAGACAGGAAGTGGGGCAAACCGCCATCTTTGTACACCCTAATGCATTGCCTATGCAATGCATTAGGTTGTATTAACAATCGCGCCCCCTAGTGGTCAAGCACCATAGGGGGACTAAATGTTACAGTAAAAAAAAAAATGAAATAAAGTTTTAACCCCTTACCGCCAGAGCCAGTTTTAGCCTCTCTGACAGAGCGCCATTTTTAAAATCTGGCATGTTTCACTTTATGTGAGAATAACTTTTTGACACTTTTACCTATCCATGTGATTCAGAGATTGTTTTTTTCGTCACACATTGTGCTTTAAGATAGTAAGAAATTTTGGTCCAAAAAATGATTGTTTATTTGTGAAAAATATCAAATTATCGTGAAAAAATGTGAAAATTTTACCAATTTCAAAATTCAAAAATTTATTCATGTAAGTCAGATAGTTATTCCACTCAAAATAGTTTATAAACTAGCATCTACCATATGTCCTACTGTAGTTTTGGCATAATTTATTTTAAATGTTTTTTTTTTTTTTTAAGACATTAGTGGCTAAGAAATTTAGTAGTAATTTTCATATTTTCAAGAAAATTAGCAATATACATATTTATAGGGACCAGTTCAGTTCTGATGTGGCTTTGATTGACTTGTATGTTAGACACCCCAATAAATTACCTCATCTAAGAAACTACACCCCTTAAAGTATTCAACACCGCATTTAGGAAGTTTATTAACCTATTAGGTGTTTCACAGGAATTAAAGCAAAGTGGAAGTGAAATTTCAAAATTTCACTTTTTTTTGCAGATTTTAAATTTTTATACATTATTGACAAGAATACGGTAAATGTGATCAGGGAAATGCAAATTAATATTGATTTCCCAGATTCTTCCGTTTTCAGAGATATCCCATATGTGGCCCTAGTGCATTATTTGGCTCAACCACAAGCCCCAGAATAGGAGGAGCACCTACTGGACTCTGGGGCCTCATTTTCATTACAATTTTATTTAGGGGCCATTTCAGGTTTGCGGACACCCTAAGGTTCCAAAACTTAATAAATACCCCTAAAAAGACCCCATATTGGAAACTACACCCCTTACGGAATATATCCAGAAGTGTAGTGAGTATATCGACCCCACAGGCGTTTCACAAATTTTTTTAGCGTTCGGCTCTGAAAATTAAAAAAAATTTTTTTTTTCCAATAATCTGCAATTTTAGCTGAAAATGTTTAATTTTTACAAGGAATCTTGGAAAAAAAGCCCCAAAATTGTGTTACGCAATTTCTTCCAAGTTCGGCAATACCCTACATGTGGGTGTAAACTGCTGTTTGTGCACATGGCAGGGGGTACAAGGGAGGGAGCGCTATTTGGCTTTTGGCGCACAGATATTGGTGGGGCCATGTCGCATCTGCAAAGCGCCCAAAGTACTAGAACAGGTGAAACCTTCCAGAAGTTGCCCCATTTTGGATTCAACGCCCCTCAGGGATCTCATCTTAGGGTGTATTTTGCATTTTGGGCGCACAGATGTTCGGTATTTTTTTTTTGCATTGGGCCATGGAAATGGAGGGGGGAAACGCTGTTCCGCCATTGTTTTGGGCCTCCATTTTTACAGTATTCGCCATACGGGATAAATGACAGGATAACTTTACTATGGGGGTCGGTTAACAATTACAATGATATAAATTTTATATAGTTTTTTTATGTTTTATTACTTTACACAATAGAAGCGAGTTTTATAAAAAGTTGCGTTTTTATGTTGTCCTATTCGACAGTCATAGCTTTCTTAATTTTTTGCATATGGAGCTGCTTGTTGGCTTGTTTTTTACGAGATGAGTTGATGTTTTTAATTGGTACCATACGGGGGGCATGTGATGCTTTGATCACTTTTTATTAAGGTTTTTGTGAGGCATTTTGTACAAAATACAGCCAATCCTGGTAGTGTTTTTTATTTTTAATTTTTACAGCGGTCACTGTGGGTATAAATGACATGCTAGTTTGCTCAGCAGTTGATACGATTATAGCGATACCACATTTATATATTTTTTTTAATGTTTTACTGCTTTTACACACATAAAAAACACTTTTATTTGAAAAGGAAAACACGTTTTGTCATCACCGCGCCTGAGAGCCATAACTTATTTTATTTTTCCTGTTATAAGAGCGTATAGGGACTTTTTTTTTGCGGATGAGTTGACATTTTCATTGGTAACATTTTGAGGGGACAAGACCTTTATGATCGCTTTTAAATCCGTTTTTTGGAAGGAAGGGTGAAGAAAATACTGCAATCCTAGCAGTGTTTTTTTTTTTTTTATTTTAATAGAGTTCACCGTGCAGTATCCGTGACAGTTAGTTTTACTCTGTGGGTTGAGACGATTCGGTGATACCCAATTTATGTAGTTTTTTTATTGGAAAGCACAATTTTTTTTGAAAAAAAAAGTGTTTTTTATTGTGTAAAAACAATATTTATGCATCGCAATCTTCTAATAGCCAGAACTTTTATAATTTTTCCGTATACAGAGCTGTGTAAGGACTTTTTTTTTTGCGGGATGAACTGACGTTTTAATTTGCATCACTTTGATGTTGATATGAGTTTTTGATAACTTTTTACTCCATTTTATGTGCTGCAGGATGAACAAAAATCGCAATTCTGTGACTGTTTTTTGGGGGGTTTTTTACGGCGTTCACCGTACGGGTTAATTAACATGACAGATTTATAGGGTGAGTCGTTACGAACGCGGCGATACCAAATATGGTACTTCATTTATTTTTGATCTTTTTTGGGGCGAATGTGGCGATTTGTAAAGGGGAAAAGGGCGATGTACGTGTTTTTATTTTATTTTTTGTGTTTGTGTTTTACATTTTTACACTTTATTTTTACTTTTTCACACTTTTTACACTTTTCCCCAGGGGGAAATTGCATGAACGATCGTCAGATCGTTCATGCAATAGGAGATCAGCATACAGCTTATAGCTGTATGCTGGTCTCCATGGCAACTGTCAGTCACGCTGCCCACAATGCATTGTGGGCATCGTGACGTCACCAGACAACCCGGATGCTGTCATTCAGCATCCGGGCTGCCTGGTAGGAGATTCAGTAGCGGCGCTCAGCGCCATTACTGCGCCGGATCTCAGGCGGCAGGAGCTCACTCCTGCCGCCCGCAGCCGCGATGTCGTGACCACGATGTCGCGACATCGGGGGGTTAATCCCCCGCGGCCGGAGCTTAATCCGGCCGTGGGGGATGCGGCATGATCCCAGCGGTAATATACCGCTGGTTCCATGCCGCGATCTTGCGCGCTCCGCTTGTGAGCGCGCAAGATCGCCTTGACGTACTCATACGGCAATTTGCGGGAAACCCTACCCGACATTGCCGTATGAGTACGACAAATGTCGGTAAAGGGTGTTAAAGTACAAAAAAAAAAAAAATTAAAAGTCCCCCCCCCCCTTTCCCCATTTTACAAATAAAATCATTAAAATAATAAAAAAGTTTACACTATTTTGGTATCGCCGCGTCCGAAAAAGTCCGATCTATAAAAATATAACATCATTTAGCCCGTACGCTGAACACCGTAGAAGAAAAAAATTCCAAACGCCAAAATTGCGATTTTTGGTAATTTTACGTCGCTCAAAAAATGGAATAAAAATGATCAAAAAAGTCACATGCATTCCAAACTGCTAGCGATAAAAAGTACACTTCAGCCCGCAAAAAATTTCCCCCTCACTAAATCCGTAGGTTTATTACAAAAAAGTTTTTGGTTCCCCACAAAATGGCGCCGTGGCGCAAATTTAAAAAATAGAAAAGGTTTGGTTTTTTTTTTGGTACCAAAACAAAAGGGGGAAACCCTATATTTTTGGTATTGCCTGCATAAAAAACCTGTGGGAATACAGATAAAAACATTAAAATTTACCAAAAGTTGAACGCCAAAAAAAGAAAATTTCCCCCAAAAAACAGGGGGGAAAATTTTTTTTTTTTCACAATTTGTCCCACTTGGAATTTTTTTGGGGGGTTTTCCCCAGAAATTTTCTATAGTATAGTGAAAAAACCCCCAATTAAAAGTACACCCTTGTCCGCAAAAAAAAAAGCCCTCATGTGTTAGGGTAGGGGGAAAAAAAAAAAAAGTTACGGCTTTCAAAAGGCGAGGGTGAAAAACGAACCCGTGTCACAAAAAAAAACCCCCGGGGTCCTGAAGGGGTTAAAGGCACAAATTTCCTAGTATGAAAAAAAGTCCAGATGACCCAGCCCCGGGGGCCGAAAAAAAAAGGAAAAACTTTATTTGGGAAAAAAGGATGCCAATACAAAAGGCGGCAAAAAAAACCACAGCAAATAAAAGCAAGCGGGAAATTTTCAGAAGACATGGGAAAGGCCCCCGGAAAGGGTGACATGTTTCGGGCGGTAGCCCTTAGCGTAGCGCCGAAACATTTTCCCCCGGGCCCTTTTCCCTTCATGGGCTCTCTATCCCGCCTCTTGCTTTTTTTTTGCCTGGTTTTTATGCCGGGTTTTGTAAATTTGGGGAGTCCTTTTTTTAAATAAAGTTCCCCCTTTTTTTTTACGGCCCCCGGGGTGATCATCTTTGGGCCCTTTTTTTTAAAGCTTTTTCAAAGGGGCAGCTTGGGCCCCCGATCGTGCACGGGAAATTAAGGGAATCTTCCCAAAATTGGGGTGTGTATCCAGGTGAAACTGGTTATCCTCACTTGTTAAAAAATAGTAAAACCTAGTTTAAACTAAACTTTTTACTTTGGGAGAAAGAAAAAAAAATTCCTTTTAAAAAAACCCCTCTTATTTTTCTGGGATTGGCAAATATAAAAAACAGGCTTCCCCGGGTTTTCATTTCGGGTTTTTGGGGGCTGGTTAAGGGTTTTGGGGTTTTTAAGTTGAAATTTTTATGCAATCAGAACCAATATATTTAGTACATGGGTTTTGGGGTGTAATTATGGGAAGGGATTTTGGGGGGCCCATAGCCGGTTTTAAAAGGGATATGTTCCCCCCATAGGCGGGATATGTCCCCCAAAGGCAGTATAGGGCCCGGTATTTCCAAACCAAAAACAGGTTAAAAGGCAGGTAATTTCCCCCAATTACCGGTATAGGGGAGGTAATGTCCCCTCATGGCAGGTTTTTGTCCCCCCCTTTGCAGGTTTTAAGGGAGGTTTTCCCCATTTGCAGGTTAGGCAGGGAAAATGTCCCCCCTAGCAGGATTGGCAGGGATATGTCCCCCAAGCAATATATGCCCCCCATAGCGGTATAGGCAGGGATTGTCCCCCAATGGGGGAGGGGTTAAAATGTTTTCCCCCTGGGGGAGGATAGGGGGGGGGGAGGGAAGGGGGGCCACCATAACAGGATAGGCAGGTATATGTCCCCCATAGGGGGGGGGGTTTTTAAAAGCCCCCCATAGGGAGTATATTTCCCCCCCCTAGGCCCGGTATAGGCAGGTTTTATGCCCCCCAAAAAGGCAGGGATATGTCCCCCCCCTAGGGAAAAATAGGCAGGATATGTCCCCCAAAAGCAAACTATAGGGGAAATTATAAAGTCCCCCATTAAAAAGGTATAATGTCCGCCCTAGCAGGTATATGTCCCCCTAGCAGGGATAGGCAGGTAAATGTTCCCCCCATAGGGAGGTTTTCCCCATAGAAAATATAGGCAGGAATATGTCCCCCCCTACAGGTATAGGCAGTTTATGTTCCCCCCCAAAGGCCCGGTATAGGCAGGTATATGTCCCCCCCATAGGCAGTTTATGTCCCCCCCACAAGGTAAAGGGAGGTAAAGGGCCACCATAGCAGGGATAGGCAGGGATTTGTCCCCCATGCAGGTATAGGCAGGTATAAATTTCCCCCCTAGCAGGTATAGGGCCCGGGTTTTATGTCCCCTTTATGGCAGGTATAGGCAGGTATATGTCCCCCCATAGGCAGGTTTATGTCCCCCACTAGCAGGGGATAGGAGGTATGTCCACCCTACAGGTATAGGCAGGGATATGTCCCCCATACAGGTTTGGCCCGGTATTGTCCCCATAGCAGGTTTATGTCCCCCATAGCAGGTATAGGCAGGGTTTTATTTCCCCTATTTTGGCAGGGGATATTTTTCCCCATTAGCAGGTATAGGCAGGTTATTTCCCCTCATAGGAGGTTTTTTGTCCCCATAAACAGGTATAGGGGGAAAGTCCCCCATTTTCAGGTTTTAGGCAGGTATATGTCCCCCCCCTAAACAGGTATAGGCAGGTATATTGGGCCGCCATGCAGGATATGTCCCCCATAGGGAAAGGGAAGGCAGGTATATTTCCCCCCCATAGGCGGTATATGTCCCCCTAGCAGGTATAGGCAGGTATATGTCCCCTATAGGAGGGTTTAAAGTCCCCATAGCAGGGATAAAGGGAGGTATGTCCACCCCTAGCAGGTTTGGGAGGGAAAATGTCCCTCATAGGCAGGTATAAGCCCAAAAGCAGGGATAGGCGGTTTTTACCCCAAACAGGTATAGGGAGGTATATGCCCCCCCAAAGCAGGAAAATGTCCCCCCATAGCAGGTATATGCCCCCATAGCAGGTATAGGCAGGGGATATGGGCCCCCCCAAAAAAGGGGAGGGATATTCCCCCCAATTAGAAGTTTAGGGAGGGGATAAAGGGCCCCCTACGCTATAGGCAGTTATATGTCCCCCATAGCAGGTAAAAGTCCGCCCCTAGCAGGTATATGTCCCCCCCTAGCAGGTATAGGGGAGGGATATGTCCCCTCATAGGCAAAGGGATATTTCCTCCCTGCAAAGTATAGGCAGGTATATGTTCCCCCCTAGCCGGTATTTGGGAGTTTTTTATGTCCCCTCTAAAGGGAGGAAAAAGGCAGGTTAAAGTCCCCCCTTTTTTTTTTTTTTTTTTTTTAGGCGGGTTTTTGTCCCCCCCTAGCAGGTATAGGCAGGTAGGGGGCCCCCATAGCAAAGGATAGGCAGGTAAAATGTCCCCCCTAGCATTTTAGGAGGTATATGTTTCCCCCATGCAAAGGGATATGGGCCCCCCTAGCAGGTATAAGGGAGGTAAAATTCCCCTCTAGGCATTTTTAAGTCCCCATACAGGTAAAAAGGGAGGTATATGTCCCCTCTTAGGCAGGTTTATGTTTCCCCCCTAGCAAGGGAAAGGCAAAAAAAATTTTCCAAACCCTAGCAGGTTTTAGGGGAGGGATAAAGTCCCCCCTAGCAGGTTTTAGGCCCGGTTTTATGTCCGCCATAAACAGGTAAATGTCCCCCCTAGCAGGTATAGGCCCGGTATAAGTCCCCCCCCTCCCCCCCCTAGGAGGGATAAAAATCCCCCCTAGCAGGTAAAGGAAGGTAAATTTCCCCCTAGCAGGTATAGGCGGTATATTCCCCCATAGCAGGTATATGTCCAAACCCTAGAAAGGTATTGTCCCCCATAGGGAGGTATAGGCCCGGTATAAGCCCCTCCAGGGAGGTTTTATGTCCCCCCATAACAAAATATAGGCAGGTAAATGTCCCCCAAATCACTTTAGGCAGGTTAAATGTCCCCCCCCTACGGGGGTATTCCGCCATAGGGAGGGAAATGTCCCCCAAAAAAAAAAAGGTATAGGGAGGTTTTTATGTCCCCCTCTTTGGGAGGGGATATGTCCTTTCCCCTTGCAAGTATAGGAAAGGGATATGTCCCCCATAGCAGGTATTTGGGAGTTATATGTTTCCCCCCAAAAACAGGTTTTAAAAAATTTCCCCCCTAGGGAGTTATAAAGTCCCCTAAAAGGCAGGTTAAAAGATAAGGGGTTATTAAAAAAAAACCCAAAAACTCACCCTTTACTCCCTCGCTGCTCCCCAGGGTTAAAACCCCTGACTCCGGGCTTTGACAAAAAGGCCCTTGGGTGTCATCAGGCCGGGGCAGGGAATAGAGTCCTTCCGCTGTTTTGCGCTCCGGGGAACTCATTGGGTCTTTAAAAATTTTTTAAGAAATGGCAGGAGTTTTTTAGGTTAAATTTTACTTACCCCAAAGGGGATCCCCTGGGACACATGCAAACCTTTGTTTACACCTCCCCGGATTCTCCTCTCGAAATAGCAGGCGCTCTGGGGGCTTTTGGGGTGTCTGTAACCCCCTAAAATTGGGGGCCCTTTCCTCAGGGCCCTACCTGACACCAAGGCCCCGGTTACTCCCTTGGGAACTGTGCGTCAGAGTTGGGGGGAATTTGTCCTCTATCTATTTTCATCTCCCTCGGGCTTTAGGGGACGGGGGCCGTGTGACGATCTCGCAGCATTGTATCAGCACAGGATTTGTTTTCACCTTTTATCCCAGACCTTACTTGAATACATAGGTGTATGTGATTATGTCTCTTATACATAACTGCATGTGGGTACCACTGTTCTGGGTTGTTTTGTATGTTTTTTTTGGAGCCGGGGTCTACTTTTTTATTATTATTTTTTGTTTTCTTTCTTTAGTGAAGATGGAGACGTCTTTTGCTTCATCCTTATTATTATGATGCCAAAGTATGTCATTAGTGCGATTTTGTACTTTCATTACTTAGTACTTTTCTTATTTGTACTAATGGTGCCTTGTATTATTTCTTTGTGTATTAAGTGGTATCTAATCTATTGGACAGTTATTATAAGTTTTTGTTATTGTAAAATGTAATAAAAATTATGTTTACAAAAAAAAAAAAATGTTGCTCCTGTACTTATTGTGGCAAAGTTTGAAGTTCAACTGTTTATATATTTCATACATCTATAGAACAGGTCTACAGTTTTTTGAGGCCAGATAACTGGCACAGCCCCCTTCATACATGTCACCATATATTAATTTTAAGGAAGTTGTCCTGTGACAGACATTAATCATCCGGCACCACTACTGATCACCAGAATGCAATGGCATGTAGTGAGGAGCAATAGGGGCTGGAGACCTTCGCCTTAGTTATTGATGGAGGTCCTTGCAGAGGTGTCCCCAACAGTCAGACATTGTGTGACCTTGAATGTCCATTGTGGTACAACATATGAAATATGGATCTGTAATGCGGTACGTATTGCCTGGTATGGGTCTATACTGTATCTCCCTATGCCTATGATGAATCCGGACCTGTAGGAACTTTTTATACTGTTGTATGCGTCTGTGCACATGTGATGCTCGTATCCATGAGCCCTCACTGCCAATGGCAAGCTATTTCCATTCTAACCCATGATTTCAGAAGGCAATTTTAATATGTTGTCTAATCCGCAACTGTTATGAGAACATATCCACGTTATTATACATTGCAATTCTCCGATTTGAAGAAAAAAAAAGTCAAGTATTTTGTTCCCTGTCTATCAAAACAGCAGCTGGACCACAGCGATATCACAGATAGAAATTAAGATCTTGAAATCTTGTAAAACCGTCTCTGTCACGGTATTAACATATTCAAAATAGCTGCTATTGGAAGAGTAGCAATCATTAGTCCTGCGTTTTCCGGCGCTAATCAATACCTTGGAATAATTGCATTTTAAACATTGATGCATAGTCCTGATTCTTGAGGTCTCGCAAGCAGGAGATCGGAGTGCTGGTGCTCGCAGGCAGCTGCGGTAAGAGGCACATACATTTGTGATTCAAATTGTTGGCTGCACAGCCAGGTAGTGTGAAAAGGATAGTCAAGTGGCTGTTAAGTCCATTGCCGCCAATTACTGACAATCAGGGAGGGGCTTTAAGGCTTGTTCAGTATAATAAGCCCAGTTTGTCTTGTTTCGTGGGTTGTGGCTGAAGAGGTTGCAGCTGCACAAATTCAAATAGCCTCAGAACTGCAGTAATTACAAGCAATCGGCCCTTTTTAGTGTGGAAGTATATAAACAGGAACTGTTTAAGTTTGGCTCTACATATGGCATACATGTTCTGCTACATCATTTTATGCTGTTGTACATGTACTGTTTATTTATTGTACTGATGTATTTATGTTTTTTTTATTGGTATGTTACTTTATTGTATTTTATATCTAGAAAATATTTAAGGTTTTTTGTAGAAATTTCTCTCTATATATTTTTAATAGAAATTCTGATAGAATGATACATGAGAATGTAAAAAGCAACACTATGTTGGTTGCACAAATATTAATACTGTATAGAAATCACTGATTGTTGCTGCATGGAGGCACGGTATAGCAACACACAAATGACTCTGTCTACATAGACCGGGACCAATGGGAAACCTCTGTGCAGAATGCATGCACTCCTATGGTTTACTTACATGCTGAAAGGGGTTGTCTCACTACATTGATTCATCTTACCTCAGTCCTGTTTTCTTGGTTTCATTTTGAATTCATGGACTTGTTTACTGGCTTTTACTAGGCTGCCGTAGAAGCCAGGTCTGTAGCTATAGCGACCAGCACTGGCAGCCTATTAGGATAGATCAAACAGGTCTGTAGCTATAGCAACCTAAGGAGCTGATGCAACCCATACAAGAGGGGATATCTAGGAATAGATAGGACACTGTTAATGGATACATATTGCAAAGTGACTTGTTTTTGCAAGATCTTTACCATAAAAAGCAATCCTTGTAGTGAGACAACCCCTTTAATGATGGTAATGCAATAGTTGCACTACATATTAAAATAGACATAACAGAGGTGGGAAGCCTGTAGGAATGCAAACTCTGGAGGTTGTCTTCGCTAAGCACTGTTACACAGTGAGTGCTGAGTAGGAGTGCATTGACTCAAAGCTGGCAATACAGGACGCCATATCTGTGCCAGACACAGTGCCCCATAACAATGCCAACTACTGAATCCACAGAACAGTGCAAATTGCTATGTTTCTTTATGAGGCAGCAAAAAGTTTTTGAAAACAGTCTAAATAACACAACTGCAGAAAATTACGATAAGTGTTAGTCACTATGTCCTTACAGCAGTGCCTCTTTTTTGTGGCGAACACTATGTACCGTAAGCCACATAATCTTGTCAGTGCAATGCAGCATCAGAGTGAAAGTGTCATTTCTCATTCACTTACCTTCTCTGCAAGTATAAACTATCATGTGTTTCTTTTCTGCCTTTCCAGTTTGATGATGAAATTGAATGGATCATTCAGACTTGTCGGAAAGGGATGGGATGGGGTTACTGGATACAGACCTAAGCAATTAGCACCAGCTACCAAATCTGATGGTTTGTCAGACCTCTCAACCTGTTCATCAGGACTGATATAGGAATAAAATATAATCCTGCATACAGAACACCATAATTTTCCACTAGTCACCTCTGTGCCTCTCACGTCTTTAAAAACTGATTTTGTGAAATAATTAAAATTTGTTTAAAGTTAGAGATTTTGTGTTTCATGCATCAAACTTTTTGCAATTTCCCAATGGTTACCTTCGTAATTTAGATATCGGCAAAGCAAATTTCCATAGCAGTAATAACCCACATTTTAGCTTTGTATGGCTGCTGCAGCACCTGGAATATTAAGTACCGTGCCAGAAGATGTCTTCTCCTTGTCTCTGTATCCTTTTTCTAAGGCTTTCTGTTCAAGGATCTGCTACTTATTCCATCTATGATCTGAGCGAAGTAACTATAAGGTATTATGTCTTTGTAAACCAGCATTGTCAGCACATGAAGTGTAAGGAATGCTTCAATAGAGCTCAAAGGCATGAGCCTCATCCATGAATTCGCTTGCTAGAAAATCCTGCCCGCTGCTGTACACGTTTATGCTCTCCCGTTTAAATTCTGTAACTGCCCTTTGAATTAATCAGTGAAACTTCTTTGGGAAATACCCAACATGACGTTACAAATAGTCTTATACAGGGCAGTCTCCTCAAAAGAAGATGGTCAGTATACAAAGTATATGATCGGGGTCAAAATATTTAACAGGTAAGTCCAAGTAAAGTAGTGATTTTCTCAAAGAGGTGATCTTAAGGAAAGGTTTCACCATATATTATTAAAGGGAATCTGTCGCCAATTTTTTTTTTACATTTTTTTTATTAACCCCTTAAGGAACCCAGCCTGTTTTGGCCTTCCTGACACAGCCTATTTTTGAAATTGGCATTGTCACTTTGTGTGAGAATAACTTTTTGACACTTTTACCTAGCCACGTGATTCAGTGATTGTTTTCTTGTGGGATATTGTGCTTTAAGTTTAGTAAGAAATTTTTTCCATAACATCCTTGTTTGTTTGTGAAAAATATCAAATTTCATGAAAATTTGGAAAAATTTCGCGATTTTGAAAAGTTGCAAAATTTCTGCGTGCAAGACAGATAATTATTCCCCACAAAATAGTTTATAACTAGCATCTACCAATTTTGTCCATATAGGTTGGCATCATTTTTTAAATGTTTTTTTTTTTTTTTTACGAAAATTAGGGGGCTTAGAAATTTAGTAGTTAATTTCTCACATTTTCAAGAAAATTTGCAATATACATTTTTTTAGGGACCACTCCAGTTCTGACGTGGCTTTGAGGGGCCTGCATGTTAGATACCCCCATAAGTGACACCATCTGAGAAACTATACCACTAAGTATTTACAACAATATTTAGGAAGTTTTATAAACCTTTATATATTTCACAGAAATTAAAGCAAAGTGGAGGTGAAATTTCAAAATTTCAACTTTTTTTGCAGATTTTTTATATTTAAACCA